>AYLM01001358.1:0-22346 GCA_001625345.1 Cairneyella variabilis | reverse complement strand
ATTCAGGCTTATTGCGATCCCTCCTGTTGCCCTCTAGCACTCCTGCTATTACAGCTCTAGGCCTGAAGTACTGAAACTCGGAGTCGCCGGCGAGGCCTGAAATTAGCACTCGGTTCAGGCTGTTTTAGGACATATAGCCTGTAGACCCCCTATTTCATGCCCTATATAATAGCCTTGAACTCACTGTACAGAAGGATCAATCAAGTCTATAATTGTTGTAATATGGCTGCCTAAGGCACTTAGGGCATCCACGTCTCTGTGACAGCCCAGTTGTTCCCAACTCGCTTAGTCACCTGCCTTAGTTTACCGCAATGCGCTAGCGAGAGCCACCGCCTTAAAAGTTTATGTATTTAGACTCGATTCTTGCAGAGGATCCTTCTTCTTTCTTTAGCTTTGTTTTCTCGTCAATACAGTACCTTCTGCAAGAGTCGCCGTTGCGTGACACCCGTTGTAGAGCTGTCACAGTCTCAGTCTACGTTTCGTATATAGGTCAATAGTATGGCCTCCATTCTGGAGTTTGCTTCTACACTGATTTCCCCTGTAGTGCAATCCATTAAAGACTTAGCGTTGTTGTGGCGAACTCGATCGCTATATGCCAGTTGGATCGGTTAGAATTCCAATAATCACTAAATCTTACCCTCACGTGACCCAATTGACATTATATGTGTGCCCTCAAACCCTTCTATTAAATGCGAGCTGGGACCCTAGAGCTGGCATTCACCTTTATCGCGCGCTCTACATTCCGGCGCGTGCCCAGACTAGTCCTCCCTACCACTATTGCCACTACGCTTATCTGGTTCTGCTAATTTAGCGACCTCAAAGTCGGTAACTGCATTAAGAGCTAGTGAGTGAACTACACTAGCCTCAAGATAACCTTATTTTTCAGCGATATAGCTAAGAGACTTATATAGTACTTAATCACGACGTAGACTAAGGGTTAGAATACTATAATTATAGTCAGTGGATGTTACTACCGCTATAATCTCAGCCGAATCTTGACCTCACCAAAGTCCATTTCCGTCTTTAGACCTGAGCAATCGCTGCTCTAACCTGAGCTGAGCCCTGAGTCCTGGAGCATGCTGATGAGTCAGCTGCATTATGCCCAGGGGAATCCTCTTCTGGCCCCCTCGCGAATCGGCTGCAGTTTCCATGTTATTTATATATAGCATTTCGCAGATCCGTTACCTGCGACACAGCCACCTCTTTGAGCCTATTAAGATGTCGGTGACGGCATCCGTTCCTCGCTCCCCTGTCACACTTTTCAAGGGTCCTTGCCAAACCGATTTGCCCCTTTAGTCTAGTCACACGTGAGTGGGGTCATTACTTTAGAATTAGGCCAAAAATTGTTAATTTGAAGGCTACGAGACCTCTTGAAAAGGAAAGCTTGGGCGTTTAAAGATAATATTGGCACTCGCGTGAATAGGAGCGCCAATATTCGTCTTCTAAATGCTTAGTAATTAGGGAGGGATAGAGGGGCAAAATTCTCTTCGCAACAAATGGCAAGTGTTAGCTATATTGTGTAACAGAACGCATTATTGAAATTCAATGATTTAACGATACAAAGCTAACCTGTCTGCAGGCTTTAGCGTGAGGAGCCTCGACGGTCATAGACACGACGAGCAGTGCGACCGGCGAACACGGCCAGGACTGTTATAGCCATAGCAAAGCTAAGTTACTTTGTACTATTTTCGAAGGCAGATCTTCAGCCGGCAAAGATTAGTCGATAATGCTATCACAAATGGTTGTTTGCGCTGTGAAGTTTTATATTCACGCCCCCAGCCACTTTATCTACCAATTTCCAATCACAGGGCAGTCGTCCTTTCGGCAAGGCTGATCCATCAATTGAGTCGAACTTTTGCAGGAGCCTGACTGTGACATAGGCAATCTCAGCAAGGGCGAATTGTTGTCCGATACATATTCGAGGGCCAGCGTTGAATGGGAGGTAGTTGAATCCAAATTTGCGCCTCTCCCATCGTTCTGGATTGAAGCGGTCAGCATCAGGGCCCCAAAGTTCTGGGTCTGAGTGCATTGTCCAAAGCTACGCGGAAGAGACGTCAGCACTGAGGAGAAGCCAGAGGCACAATAGTGATGGCAAGCCGCAAAGACGTACCTCCCAAGCAACAAGGTGACCTTTAGGTATAGATACTGGTGAAGTCCCATCGGAGCCACCACCCACGGGCAGTGTTGTGTCTCTAACGGCCTCACGGAAGTTGACCGGAACCGAAGGGTAGACTCGAAGAACTTCCTTCAAGCACCATTGAAGGTATGAACAGTTCTTGAGCCCGCTGAGCGTGATCTGCTTCGGTCTATCGAAGGATCCAAAGTCATCTATGATGATATTGCGAAGCTTCTTGAAAATATGAGGATATTGTGCTAATGAGGCCAAAATGAAGCCAAGAGTTCCCGAGATGGTGTCGCTGCCTGCCAGAAGGATGTTCAACAGCTGGGAGCGGAGCTCCTGCGGATCCTTCACGTCAGCGACAATAGCATCCAGAACGACGTACTTTCCCGTCCCTGGCTTTTTATCCGAGCCACCGTCCCTCAAATGGCGCTGGATATACGTATCGACGAAGTTATGAACAGCTTTACATTGTTCCTTGAATTTGCGATCGTGCGTTAGCCAGAACAGGTCGCCATATATCATAGATTTCGCCGTTGTCTTCTCTGCTCCGAAGAAGGCCTCTACGAACTGCATCATCTCCTTCTTAGAGAATAAAGTACTCGTATCTGTACTATCATCTTTCTGGCTGTGCACGCTTTCGCCAAAGAGAAACTCTGTGGCAGTATCCATTGTAAAACGCTCCAATAGCGGTTGCATATCGAAAGTCGGGGTCCAGTCATCAGGCTCCACGGCACTTGGGAGGGCATCAAAGAGATCTTTGACATGTGTTTCGAAAAGCCCCAGATCAGCTATCTGTTCACGCATGAATTGCGGTCTTAGAAGAGCTCGAGAGTGTTCCCATTTAGGTCCGTTCGCTGAGAACTATTAGAATTAGCTCTGCTTATGTTTAAGTCGTAAAACGTACAATACCGAGACCCAGAAGCGCCTCGAACGCTCCCACTCTGGCCGCTGGCTGCTGAAAATCTTGAAACTGGGTCGCTAGCACAGCCTGCAGATTCTTCGGGTCGAAGGTGTAGAACCACGTCTCTCCCGGTGGATATTTTATTCGAAATGTTTTACAGTCTCGTCCCATCTTTGCGCTCATTTCTTTCTTGCGATCTAAGAAGGCATAAGATAAGCGGTTTGTCTTCATTCCATTCATCTCAATCTTGAAATTCTGCACGCCAAATACATCCCAAGGTCGAAAGAGTGGTGCTGGTTGGCAACCGAAAGATTTCGCCTTCGCTGCTTGTCTTACGTGTGCAACTACACAGTAGATTGTGAAAATTGCTGCCACAGCCGGCGGCAAGAATAGTAGTAAGCCCATGTTAAAGAATGACTGAGTTGGGACGGTCGATGTTTTAGGCAGGGCGACTTGCACATATAATGTCGATTCTGACACGCTAGACCGGCAGTCAACTTTAGCCGTTAAGGTCGTGCTTATCTCAGCTGATGCTGCCTAAAGCGGGGTGGTTACATTTGGTTCGAAGGATTCGCCCTTAAATGGGGCAAAACCGACCGTGTTGGTCTCCCAAGATCTCCCCATACATGATATCCATTTGCTTGAGCCCATTACGTCAATAAATTGATGTTAAGGCTACTCCAGATGCAAATCGCAGTCTTGTGTGCCTTTCAAGCAATGGGAGGCCTGAAACAGCCCCTGGAACGCGGTACGGTGAGCGGTAATTATACTTTCTGAGTGCCCTAAATCTGGGGTTGCTCATACGGTAGACCCTTAGTATTCACCACGCCTCGGCTTTCAGAGGATGGAGGGCCGGCAGAGTATGTCTCTTCGTCATTCTTCTTCAGAGTGCGAGAGCACGGGCGATAATCATGCATCGACCTCTTGCAAGTGCGAGGCTGGAGGTCGATGGCAGGCTCTCGGCAAAGGAGGTCTATGGGCTCTTCCACCAGTCGGCCCGCCTGTTAGCCCGCTAAGCAAGCCGCTTGACGGACCTTAATAACGAGGCATCGAACAATGTTAAGCACGCCGGGGACGATTATGGCAGCGACGGCCTTAGCCAGGCATTAGTGACGAAGATGAGCAGCCAACGGTGAGACGATGGCAACAGCGATCGCAAAGCATCGGTCACGAGTACGAGTGCGATGGCTGGAACAGCGATCACGACAAGTCCAAACGACCATTGCAAGGCAAGCATGAAGACCTTTGCGCCGAAATGACATTACAGTAACTAATTAACCCTGAAGCACAGAGCATGCGCGAGCTTGCCTCAGTTATCCGCAACCTGCCTTTCGCTCATGATGGCTACCGGGGCCTGCGCATCTGCTAATGCGACGATATCGTACACAACCTGTCTTTTGCTCATTCGTGGCACTGGTGTACTTCGCTGGAAGGACCTGCCTCCTAAGCGTCGCCCACCCGCGGCACCTTTGCCTCCGGCTCCTGCGCATCTCCAACACTTTTACGCTTCCGCCCGCGCTTCCCCTTACCCGCGGCTTTGTCTGTCTCTTGGGCAGCCTTCTTAGCCTCCTTCGCAGCATCCTTCTCGGCACGCTCCTCTCGAGCCTTCACAAGGTCCTCATAGGACATAACTCTCGCCGTCCCTAATATATCCGACTTGATCGATCGGCGGACCTTGACTTCGTTGTTTATCTGAAGCAAGAATCGATTATATTCTTAGAGGATAACGCGTTCGGATAAGGACAGTTAGGTCGCATTAGTGAGCTTCTGTACGTACTTCTCTAGGCGTACCATTAGCAGATTTAGGGACAGTAGGCGGAGAATCTCTTCTCATTATTCATTGCTTGGCCGGTAATCAGCTTCGTTATTTGTGTTATATTATTGATGTGGGAACCCGTCGGATTATCGCATAGATGCAGTCTCTGCGGCAACCCCGTCGCCTATATAGCTTATCATATGGTCGAGCACTAGCCACATATCCAGAATATTTACATTATAGCTCAAATAATAGAAAAGAGCGAGAGATTAAAGGCTTTCTTCTATAAACACAAAACAACTCACTACTAGCAGAAACTGATTCATTATTCTTTCCTCTTTTATTGCGCCGAAATAATAACAAAAACTAACTCTAACGTATAGCAACGAATTTAGCCGCGAGGCCGAAGAACAAAGCAATAAATTCTACCAGCCTACAGTAGTCCGTAACCTGTGTTTAGATCATCCGCGTTATAGGGCCCCTCCAGGTTATCTGTATCACTTCTGGCTGCACTTCGGTCATTTGTGTCACTTCTGGCTCTAGCACTTCTGTCATCCGAGCCACTTTAGAGTCTGGCTCTGTTACACCTCCTTCTAACGTAGCCTTCTTACGCTTCCGGCCACGTTTGCCTTTTTTGTCCATAATAACCTCTTTTACAGCACGCTTTGCTCATGCTTCCTCGATATCCTCATAGCTCATTACCTTTGCCTTTCTAAGTACTACTGACTTAGTCGATCGGCGAACCTTAGCTTCGTTATTCATACTGATCAAGAATCGATTTTCATCCCGAAGGAGGGCACGTTTAGCAAAGGATATATGGGCAGCATTGGCGAGCTTCTCTATATGTTTCTGTAGACGTTGCTTACTCGTCTCATTAAGCGTATGACTATCTTGTTTGACCAAATTATATAATAATATCAGAGCTTCGGCTGACACTGGCGTAGCAGGCGTTTGTGATATTTCGTCTTGAGCACACCCTACTCTTATTCATCGAGTTTTAGTTCGGGAGGCTTTAGTGTATCTCTAAGTATTCTGTCTGGGTTGAATGGAAACAAACCACTTACAGCCCACGCGGCAATAATATTCTTCTTCGTAAACACTCTTTCTCTTATAGGGCTGTACAAAGAGGTAAAATGCTTTTTGCCGACTATGTTTGCACCTCCTTAAAATAGTCATTTAACCTGATCGCGATAGGCTGTCTTTAAAGGCGCAAAAACCCCTACATCACAGGGCTGGAGCTTATAAGAGATATAAGATGGAAGACGATATAGAATTATGTTATTGTCACGGTTAGCTCTTGCCTACCGTTACCGCCTCGCTTAGCTTGTCACGGCTCTAGAATCAGGGCTCTGCGAGGAGTATGAGTAGAATCAGGTCTATTAACGATTCTAAACTAAGGAAAGAAGAAGAGGAAAGATTGAGCTAAGAGCCTTAGAATAAATACGAAGAAGAAGAGGAAAGATTGAGGGCAAAGCCTCAGAATAAATACACAACTAATGTCTGCCTAGCCCGCTCTCTTCCAGCGCGGTCTAGAATGTTCCCCTATTCTGCAGTTCGGCTAGCTAAGCGAGGCGGTAACGGTAAGCTAGGAGCTGACCGTGACACGTTTAATATCGTACTTTTCAGCGGTAGCTTTAACATTAGGCACTTCTTAGTGTGACAGCTCTACAAAGGGTGTCACGCAAAGGCGACTCTTGCAGAAGATACTGTATTGACGAGAAAATAAAGCTAAAGAAAGAAGAAGGATCCTCTGCAAGAATCGACTCTAAATACATAAACTTTTAGGGCGGTGGCTCTCGCTAGCGCAACGCGGTAAACTAGGGCAGGTGACTAAGCGAGTTGGCAACAACTGGGCTGTCACACTGCTCAAGGTGGGCACTGGTCTATTACTGCCAAGATTACAATTTTTGTGATTGGTATATGTACAGGCAATATGTCAGTGTTATATTTGCTGTATAAATACTGGGTTTTAGAGCAGATGAAGACATCTCGTGATAAAGCGCCTGCTCAGCAGAGTCATGCTTAGGATGCTTTGGGTGAACAGAGCTTTGGCAGGTGGTTAGGGATGTTATAAGTGCGCTACTGGTTCAGATTGAATTGAATTCTTTTACAAATTGCAACAATCTATAGGGAATAAATAGGTCGCTAGTATATATTACACGAATAATACATGACTTGGGAGCACATATCTTAAACCACTAGCTTGTTTCCTCGAATTGCCCGGAAGAAGCGAGGATAGTTTTTGTTCACATTACATCATGTTGAAGAGAAACGGGAGTGATCAGCGGACGGATAAGATTGTGACACTATATGACCGATATGATCTATTTCACTCCTTATTATCTTGATATGGCTAACTAGGCATAAAGCCTAGATGTGGGAGCCTATTGCTAACGAGATGGCGCTTCCTTGATATCAGGACAGCCATGCAAGCAAGCAAAGCAGGCAGAATTATCTCGGCGCAAGCTGTATTGGTGAAAGGATATGGTTCCTGTCGAGAAATCTACATGATTGGACAGAAGAACGCGTCATGGTTGACTGAGATTCGAAGAAGCTGTTGATCGTATTATCAAGAGAGTAAATAGGATGCATAGTGGCAGAATACGCTGCGGTGATGATTGACTGCTGAATGATCGATCACATTCGCCACAATGCGAATAGGAGGGTGGAGATGATGAGCATGAGCGGGACAATTGTGCAACTGCTGCAAGCGGTGGTCTTTGTTGCTTAGGTAATGAAAGACGTGTATCGGAACCCTTTTCAGGAACCTCTAGCACGTGATCTTCGATCTCTGAATTCTGAATTCTTCAGGTGAAAGCTGACCAGACAGACAGGCAATAATTATTTGTCCCCATCTCATTGAGACGAGCGAGATCAGCTAATTTAAGAATAGGTGTTTCCCGAGCCTCATCATGTGAATGTCTTCTGGCTGGCATACTGATGGTCGAGGAGTTTGGCGGTCGCTGAATCAAACATCGTTTCCTCGCCCCCAAAAGCCACCTGTACACCTCTATTTTTCGAGAGTGCCAGTTTAATGGAATCCTTGCCATTCAGTGGTCGCTGCAATTCATGAATTAGCCGGCCCCGAATATCGCGGCTCGGCCCTCCTGCGGCACCTGCGGAAGTCATCCGTGAACTGAAATGATCGTCTATTTCTACTACAGGGGGTGGTGGGCGCCTCACCTGGACCGGCCTGTGTTGCGCCTGATAGTTCATAGGTCTGAAGTTACGTATCTGCGTTGCATTATAAGAGAATTCATTCTGCCAGACTCGTGGGATAAAATTCCACCTTTCCCTGTAACTGCCTCCACACTTTCAGAGAATACATACTTATAAGACTCATGTCTAGGAGTCCTGCCCTTTCCTATCCCTCGCACACGCGAGAAACGCGCAACACTCTCCCAGAAACACTCAAAATGGCGGTTTGAGCGACAGCGATCCCCAGTCTAGCAGCAACGATGGGGCTAGACGCATGGGCGCAGCACCACAAAAGAAATGGAGAGGTTGACATCAGAAGCAGACATGAGGCATAATATCTCTATCGGAAACAATTTGTGTACAGTACAATAAGTCGCACGTTCATTGACATCCCTGGTATCATTCTATCGTACAGTTTCCCAGTATCCCTAGTAGTAAAACAAAAAGAAAGAAAAAGCCTCACAATACTGATGGCCAGGCCGCCGCCTATGAAATTGTCTGTTCCTCCCTAGACGGCTTGCTCTGTTGAATGCATTTATCATGCCATGCGCATTCTCCGTTTGCCATAGTGACCCCTCATCTTTGCGAGGAGCCTATCAACCTCTTCTTTCGTGTCAAAAGACACAACCATCGAGCGATACTCCTTATCAACCGACACATTCCCAAGCTATCGCATCTTGTGAACTTTGACCGCATTTAGTGGACCGAAGATCGAACAACCCATCTGGTCCACCGCAGCCCCATGATATGCCCTGTCGACCCTCATTGCATACCACTGCTCTCCGTATAGTGTTCCCCTATCAAGGTGTGTCTTGACCCAAGTATCATCCTTCCGTACGGTATCGACGTCCTTGCCCTGGAAGAGAATCTGGTACCGGCCACTCCCCTTAGAATCGACACCCAAGCACGTATGTCCCTCTCCTTCGGGGCCTCATTCACACGTCTGCGCACGGTGCCTGCACTTCCCGCCCTGATCTCCCGGATCGTCACTCGACTGAGGTCGAGAATCCTCGGAATCTGACCTGTGGCTGCTGATGGCGGTGGAGACGATGGGGGCAATGGTGGAGGTGAGCGAGCCCTCGGGAGAGGTGTATTGATTCGTGGGAAAAGCTCGTTTCGTATAAACGCTTCCAAGGTTTCGATGCGCTTCTCTGCCTTTTCTGCTCGGTGCTCCGCAGCTAACAGCGCAGATTTGACCTGCGTACGAAGTAGGGAGGGCTTTAGCTAGTGCCCACCGATCGGTATCCCTTAGCGTCGGTACTGTCTGAGATATCGTGGCCTTCGTAGAGTTGGCCCGCTTCGCACGGGGTGGTGAGTCGGGCCCGAAGGGCTGCGTGCGCTTCAGAACGCTCGTAGTTTGAATCAGATCCGTCGAGCAGTTCGACCAATTGCCCCTTCGATTGTTCAACCTGTTCCTGCTGTTCTCTGGCACCCCCCTTCTTCCGACGGGTATGAGAAGATGAGAGAAGGGCGAAATGCTGGCTAGCTGGCCGCCAAAGACAGCGGCAGACCTACTGCGAACACTGAAAGCGGCAGCCGCTAACCGTTTCATATGTCGGCTTTCCAAACCTCGCACGTACCACACCGCTTTACAATCTTGAATCTCCAGTCCTGCGACTCCTCCAGATAGGATTTAGAACGTTTGAGTTGCTCTTATAATATGCTCATCCTCACAGATGCTGAAACCTCCCTTCTCTCGACCCATTGTTCGCCCGCCACCTTCAACTCCACCCCGCCTCAACGAATCTTTCTCTACTCCCCCCTCGACCCCGATTCGCCATACACTCCCTGCCACCATCCGACGTGGGAATACCCTCGCGAGAAGCACAGACGACCCAGATGCATACTATAAAACGGAGCTGGGGACGGCGCGCCTCGACGAGATTAAGTCATATCTGTGGCTAGCGGGCCTTCCCAGCTGTGCGAGACCTTTACATCGACAGCAGCTGTTGGGCCGCGAAATCATCACCACTGAGGATCCAAACGAACATCTTGTCTGGCACGAGACACGAATATTTATCAAACCCCTCCCGATATTCCTAGTCGATCTCGACTGCTGGACCCGGAAGATTTGCAAAACCAAGCAGCTATACGAAGCTGCTTGTGGCTTTCTGCTCTCGTACGCATGGCTTGTCAGATATGAGAGCGACCTTCGAATTGCACGTGAGAAGGGGCTGCTACCGGATTTTATCCACTGGGCCACTTGGACAGAGTTCATGAGTGAATTCCTCGAGCACATTGACTTGCAGTCTTTACGCGGGGTCTCGCTCAGATATCAATACGGGGAGCTGCGGCTATCGAGGTTGAATAAAATCTACTGGATAACACGTTTTACTTGGAGAGGTCTCGTTCGAGGATACATGACTACATCGACATGGTACCAGGACTTCTTCTCTCGCAATTTTGCATGGCTATTGGCAGTCTTCGCGGTTATGTCCGTGGCTCTGTCTGCAATGCAGGTTGTTCTCGCTACTGCGAAAGGCGGTAGGGCGTTTGAGAACGCATCCTATGGCTTCGCTATGGCTTCTTTGTTCCTAATAGCGGGGACCGCGTTAGCAGTGCTGCTTATCTGGGCGGTTCTATTTGTATATCATCTAGTAAGTGCTCAGATGAACAATCGAGATGTTATGAAGGAGAGGAATGGCGCTGCAGATTCTCAACGAGACCCTGGGTGTTGAAATATGTTGCAGCTTGGTCCATGTAGTTTAAGACGTAAGATCCGGCGCATTCTTGTCTGATGAACTGGTGGAATTGGTGGAGACAAATAATGAGCGGCATAGGCCATTGGATAGGTGGCGTTCGGTCCCCACAATTCGGTCCTTAGCTGTGCGATTTCCTTGCAGGGAGATACCTCCGGGTAATGTGCCAGGATAGTGTGCATATCCGGGAGCTACAGTGCAGTAGGAATAGGAAGATCTCAGCCTTACGGAGACTAATAGCATAAAGAGGATGCCAGGTCACCATCTTGGTTAACACTTCTTTTGGATCCCGTACCTTAGCGTTAGATGGAAATTCAAGACTCACTTGCAAGCATATTCCTTTTTAATAATATCAATCGACCGCTTGCGATGCAAAATCGAGACGGCTTTTGTTCTAGAAGCGGAAATGGTGCCTGCGAATCATACCATGCCTTGCTATCTATATATAGAAAACGCGTGACACCTCCCACATGAGTGAACGAGGCTGCGTTGCGCTGGCACCAGATCTCTTCGGCTTTACCAGTTATCGAATGCGCATTTCAGGAAGGTTTTGCAGCAGTTGTAGGACGTTGCAATATGGCACCCAGAACGCGGAGATCGCCTTACCCGCCAGACGCAAACCAAAACGACACCGCTGAGGCAAGCAGTCCTCCGTCTATCTTCTTAATTAACACCCGCTAACTGCCTCCCAGAGACCAACGAAGAAACGACGCACGGATACCAGAAGGGTCGCTCCATCAGAGTCCTCAGAGCCGGCCGTTAGTTCTATCAAGTCACAATGGACGACATATCGAGTGACCGGAATCCCAAATACTTACGACGAAGGCTCCTTCCATCACGCTCTTTGTATCGGTCTCCTGCTCGAACCACATACAACGTTGAAAATCCACTCCTTCGCTTCGAGCTGGTCGCAACAGAGAATCGCGACGATCACATTCAGGGACACTCCTTCAAGGCTATCCTCAGCTGGGGCTGATGATGCTCGCGGCAAGACAACAGAATGGAGAGTGAACATTGCTCATCCATCGTCTACACAAACCGATACCGTGTGCATTGATACACACTTCAGGGGTTTTACTCCTGTTTCCCCTCTTCATAACAACGAGGAACATTTGATTGAGTACGCTGCTCGGTATGAATTAAGAGCGTTTGCTGACCTACGGTTACAGTTGTATTGCGATACATGGCTGGGGAAGTCATCCGCTTGGAGGATTCAAAGCTCATAATGATACATATGTGTGGCTTCGGGATTCCCTAGCCGAGGACGTTCCTCGATTACGGATATTCATGTACGGATACGCGTGTGATTTATCCACGGCCGATTCGATCAGTGGGGTCGATGATTACGCAGATGACCTCAGGCGGCTGCTTAGGGAGAGGCGAGATCAAGGCAAGGTAGGAGCACTCGATTCACCTGCATACCATCGCTAACTCCGAAGACTGGACCTCCTATACCCTTGGTTTTCATCGCTCACAGCCTTGGTGGTATGGTCTTCAAACAAGTAAGCGTATCACAAACAAAGGCTGTTCTTTACTGATTGCCGAAGGCGCTTATACTGATGAAGGAGAGTTCTGATCCTAACGACAAGTACAATCTGATTTCAGTCTATGGGGCCTTGTTCTTCGGTGTGCCCAACGGAGGCATGGATACTAAAGCATTGGCAGCGATGGTTGGAGATAAGCCTCAGCGATACGATTTGTCCTTGCTCGACCGAGAGGTAGGCTACCGACGACGGATGCGCCAACATGGAGAATTCTGCAAAGCTTTGGACTTCGAAGACTCAAAGATCATCCAGTTCTTTGAAACGAGGAAAACGCCTACCGTTATTGAAGTAGGTTGGATATCGGTATCATCTGTGGTCGATATAACTAATCAAAACAGGACCCAGTTACAAAGAAGTGGACACGTGATGGTCCGAAGGAATTGCTCGTCGCTCCTGCGTCAGCAACTCTTGGTCGCCCATGGGAGACTTCAGATGATCACGTGTCTATTGACGCGGACCATAGCGATATAGTCAAATTTCCCCAGCCTGATCAAGACGGCTATATCAAGGCCCGATATGAACTGCAGAAGTTTGCAGAGCAGGCTATAGTTGTAATAGAAAAGCGACATGAGTCTATGAATAGTACTGTCTCAATTCCTTCAAGTTGTAGTTGGAGTAGCATCTTCTAACTGCTAGCAGAACCGACCCTGCGTCATCATGGACAAGACGCTATCGTAATTGACGGGAGAGCGGGATCTGAAGACCTTGGTGAGCCCTAGATAGACCCCTCCGAGTAGATTGTCTCTGATATATTTTAAAGTCTGCTTAAAATCTCTGGCTTTTCCAGATATGCACTATCGGCGACGAGGTACGGAACGGGCACATGCAAAGACATGTGGGTGGATCACTTCTCATCGGTCGTATACTACCTGGCTTGAAGATGGTTCTGGAATCCTCTGGATTAAGGGCAAGCCAGGATCAGGGAAATCAACATTGATGGAATTTCTCCTTCGAGACTTTGAGAAGCAAGCAGCCTACCAAGAATCTATCCAACTTTCATTCTTCTTCCACGGTCGTGGTACAAATCTTACAGAGAAGTCGGATTGGAATGTATCGGTCTCTCTTACATCAATTATTACTGAACGCGCCCACTACTCAAGCCGAATTTCGCCAAGCTTTTCGAGAGAGATCTAGGAGTGAAGGGGACCCCGGAAAGGACTGGGATTGGCATGTTAATGAGCTCCGTGCTTTTTTTATGACTGCTATTGAGCACGTTGCGGAAATACGGCCAGTCAATATCTTTGTCGACGCATTAGATGAGGCTAGCGATGGCAACGACGATCGAAAGACAAGGCACCAGATCCTGTCAGATTTCCATGAATTGAACGACCTCTTGCATAATAAAAAGCTTCGGTCTACGATTTGCTTCTCGTGCCGCCACCAACCCGTCGTCGCTGACAACCATGCACGGGTCATCCACGTTGAGGAGGAAAACCAAGCAGATATCTCAGTTTACGTTCGCGACGAGCTTCACAAGTGGCTCTCGGTGAGTGAAGCTGAGCAACAATATCTGGCAGAATTAGGAGATGCTATTGCTAGACGAGCACAAGGGGTGTTTCAATGGGCCACACTTGTGGTTCATTTGGCGATCCGAGATCACAACGATGGCCGGTCGCAAATGGAGATCACACAAAGGTTAGAAGGAGTCCCCGAAGAGCTGGACGACGTCTATGAACATATTCTGAGAAAAGTGATCGACAAAAAAGATTACCCGGACACCTTACGCCTTATGAGCCTGGTATATCTCGCCGAGCGGCCCTTGAACGTGACAGAGATATCCTTCGCCATGAGTCTACCAAAAACAGAGCTCCTTGGCCTAGAATTGTGTCTCGCAGAACCGGAATTGCGATCAAACGACATGATGGTGAGACGAATCGGTAGCTTGTCTGGAGGCCTTGTAGAATCCAAGGAGCGTCGAAGTGATCAGATCGTACAGTTCATTCACCAATCTATAAATGACTTTCTTCTACGAAATGGACTTCGGTTCTTCGACAAGACTTCTGGAGATCCGATCGGACAAGGCCATCACCAGTTCTCGCTTATTTGTGCAAATTACATAATAATTGCCGAGTTAGGAAGCTCGAACAAGCATGGTGCTGAATCTGTCAAGACCAAGCTTCGGTTCATAGATTATGTTGTAAGATCTTGGTTCTTACACGCCGAAAAAGCTGAGACACGAGGAGTTCCACAGGATTATCTTCTACGTTATATTCAATACTATCCAAGTATGCTAGAGCGTTGGGTCACATTTTATAGAATCCTTGATCCTTATTCTCACTCTGGACGGCGACCTGAGGAATCTTCAACCCTGCTCCATATTGCGTCTGGTGCAGGCCTTTTAAGCGTTGTAAAGGGTTTGCTATTGACACACCCTGATCTTGAACAAACGGATGGCAATGGAAACCGAGCACTCCACTATGCATCCCGCTGGGGCCATACACAAGTTGTCAAAGCACTACTTGGTGCGGGGGCTGATTTTCAAGCAGAAAATAAGAGCAAGTGCACAGCACTGGAGCGAGCAGCAGCCAACGGGCATAAAGAAATAGTTAGGTTGCTACTTTCTAAAGGTGCAGACGTCAACAAACAGACTGGCTACACTGGAAATGCTTTATATGGAGCTGCTGCAAAAGGGAGTAGGGCCGTTGTACAACTCCTCCTCAACAAGCAAGCCGATATCAATGCTCAAGGCGGCGTGTATGGCAACGCTCTCCAAGCAGCTGCATGTGGGGGCCACCAAGCCGTTGTACAACTCCTCCTCAGCAAGCAAGCCGATGTCAATGCTCAAGGCGGCCTGTATGGCAACGCTCTCCAAGCAGCTGCATATGGGGGCTATCAAGCCGTTGTGCAACTCCTCCTCGATAAGCAAGCCGATATCAATGCTCAAGGCGGCCACTATAGCAACGCTCTCCAAGCAGCTGCATATAGGGGCCACCAAGCCGTTGTGCAACTCCTCCTCAGCAAGCAAGCCGATATCAATGCTCAAGGCGGCTACTATAGCAACGCTCTCCAAGCAGCTGCATATAGGGGCAATCAAGCCATTGTGCAACTCCTCCTCGACAAGCAAGCCGATGTCAACGCTCAAGGCGGCGAGTATGGCAACGCTCTCCAAGCAGCTGCATATAGGGGCGATCAAGCTATTGTGCAACTCCTCCTTAACAAGCAAGCCGATGTCAGTGCTCAGGGCGGCGAGTATGGCAACGCTCTCCAAGCAGCTGCATATAAGGGCCACCAAGCCATTGTGCAACTCCTCCTTAACAAGCAAGCCGATGTCAATGCTCAAGGCGGCGAGTATGGCAACGCTCTCCAAGCAGCTGCATGTGGGGGCCATCAAGCCATTGTGCAACTCCTCCTCAACAAGCAAGCCGATGTTAATGCTCAAGGTGGCCAGTATGGCAACGCTCTCCAAGCAGCTGCATATAGGGGTCATCAAGCCATTGCGCAACTCCTCCTCGACAAGCAGGCCAACATTATTCACCAAGACAATCAAGGCCGATATCCACTTCATCTTGCTATAAGAGGAGGTTATCATAAACTGATAGATCTCGTCTTATCTAATATCGACATACCAGATTGGAAATATCAAGACCTGCAAGGCTGCTCTGCACTTCATTTTGCTGCCTCTAGTGGGTCAGACTACATCGTCCAAGTCATCCTGGAGTCTAATAATGTTGATATTAATCTTGCGGATACATGTGGCTGGACAGCACTTCATTGGGCTTGCCGAAATGGCAGTCACAAGATCGTACATATACTAAAAGGATCTGGAGCGGATTCGAACCGAAAAGATATCAACGGCTGGACACCGCTTGATATAGCCACGTTTTGTCGAAATGAGTCTTTAGCTTCGCTGTTCCAGAATAATACAAGCCAAGCAGAGCCAAAGCAACTTGACACCAAGCCTGGTAAGCATCAGTGGCACAGATGTAGTTCTTGTTATCATGTAAGTTATGTCTTAACAACAGCATATATGTCAGCTAATCAAATATTCCAGGATATATATGGTTGCCGTCATAATTGTAAGGACTGTAGGTTTTTCAATCTCTGTTTCAGATGTATTATAGATGTAGCTCGGATACATCAACATGGTCATAGGTTCGAGGTGATAGAAGGTTAAATTTATGAATGGAACGATGTTCGAGGATTTTTCACCTTCTTTTCGTTTGTGTTCAGAGCAATGCAGCTATCCAGGACCGGCACGACCCGTTATGTTCTCGTGATCTCATCAGTGCCATTCCCGTATAGGATACCCACCCTCTTTCGATGCCCAAGTTGCGGTGAGCTCAAGGGCAATAATAGTCAGACGCCGCTGTCATAGGCTGCATGGAAGGGGCACGAGGCGGTAGTGAAGCTGCTGCTCAGGAAAGGCGCTGAGAAATGATAATCCATAGTTATTAATTATATTATTCTGGCATTGTTTTAAGGCTTGAGTCGTACCAGACCCTGAATTGGCCCCCTTTGAAACAAAGTAGTTTTGGAAATCCCTAAAGGGTGACGTGCTGGGGAAAGATAGTGATTGGAGGAGCGAAATTTCGGCGAGCTGTTTGGGATCGCCAGGAACGGGGTTTGAAGATGCCTCCTGCAAATGTTGGTTTTTTTGGCGATGTGCAACAGAACAGGATCCTTTTTAGCCTCCGTACCGGGATTCGTTGTTGGCTCCTATCCCGCCTATTAGAAGCCGGCTTTTGTTGGGTTTGGCGTGACTAAAATTAGCCGCTGACCACCATAACTTTCCTGGTGTGGTAGGCACCGGAGGGGGCTCAAATGGGCTCCATATTCTCAGCCACCATCGCCCTCGCCGACTCTCTCTCATAGCATCGACTCCTCCACCAAAGTCATTCCAACACCAAGTCATATCACTTCTATATGTAGATATCACCAATCAATATGTCGAAGACCATCCAAATTTCAGCTACCTTTTCAACGATTTCGTCTAGATTAGGCTCCTTCGGAAGCTGGCCTTACCAATGTTGGCCTCCTAAGCAGCTAGCAATACATGGGTTTTATAAAAGCCTAGGTGAACCCAGCGAGGTCACCTGTTTCTCTTGCGGGGTGAAGGGGTATTGTGTGGGTTCTACTAAGGTAATCACGGATAGAGAGCTACTGGCCAGGCACGATGATAACTGTCTTTGGGCAGGTATGCTTCGGGATATCATGTTACACTCACGCTCAATCATTCCGAGATCGGCGAACAGCTCCACACTTCATTTCCGAGTTCTCGCCCTCTGGACTTCCTACGCATTCGAGCTTTCGGTTGAGCGTGGAAGGCAGACAAATAAGCGTTAAGCTTCGCTGCAATTACTGCGTTAATAATGTAGCTAAGTGACCTGGCAGGTAGGACGGGTTTGAAGGAGGAACAATGCCAAGAGACGGACTGCAAGTTGCAGTGGAGCTTAGCGAACAAACCGAGTTGCGTATGGCCGCGGCTCTTGTTGATTTTTAAATGCTTTTCTAGACTGTTTTCACCCCTTAGGTTTTCAAAGTCATTTTACATCGGTATCCCAGCTAGCTGGATGGCACCTCATTTTTGTTTAGTAGGTATTAATGCATACAAATATAAGCAGCAATATGTATCTCAAGAAACAATTAACATTCGCTCTACGTTAATCTCCTATTGCATAAGAAAATAGAGAATGCTAGTACGCAACCGTACCTGACGGTTTAAAGTGATCTTTGTCCAAATTGGGACTCACCTTGAATCGCGCCTGGCGACTCTTTTGCGAGCAGTCTCCTCACCATCCTCCTCACCAGCCTCTGGATTAGGTTCTGGAGGAGATGGGTCCGCTTCCGAATTCGTCTGTAAATCAGAGCGCTTCTCAGACAGAGAACTTGGAAGATTGTCAGTGTCGATGTCCCGTTCCGGAATCAAAAGTATAGTGTTTGTGCCATCTGCAGTAACATCGTCAAAACACGTTTGAGGCGTCAGTTTGCGCATGTTTGTGTCGAAGATGTGCATACGCTCCCCCTTTCTCATATACTTCATCGCTATTCGCTTCACTTCCAATGGGTCGGAAGGATCAACTTCAAGATCTTGTACAACTCTCCAATCACCACGATCACGGATCTTAAATTTTATCCAAACCATTGCAGGATCGGGCCTTTGGTCTCTTGGTGGTCTTGTAATCTGCAGAGATGTAAGCTTGGCAGAAATTAAAAGAGAACTTAAGCGCTTACCTGCAGCTTAACAGCTTGAATCGGTTCTTCGGAGTTAGTGACATGATCTGGTAGTATCTTACCTGAAGCAGATATTGAGTTGCTATTATCAGTCGCTGAAGAATCCCCGCTAGGCTGCGCACTATGGATGGGATTTCCAACCTCTTCTTGGTCTTCCATAGTTCGACGTTCGTTCTCCGCTACAGTCTGGTGTGATGGACCTTGTATAAGAGTCTCAAGTGCGAACTGAGTAAGCGGCCGGTTCCTTTTCGCTGCACCTGTACCTCTTTGTACCCCCTTTCCCACTATCTTAAGTCTCCTCTGGTCTTGCGTCTCCTTAGGCATTTTTTGCCCAAGCCTCTCTTCCCATTGCTTAGCAATATTCTTCATAAGCCTTTCCTTTCCCTTAGTTGCGGGTGTCTCTTGTTCTTCCGTTGCAAGTTTTTCCTGCTCCTCTCGTGCAGGCCTCTCGACAGCTTGGTTTTGTTCTCTAGAGTCAGAAGTAAGTTGTGGTAGCTTGCCTGAGGCTGTTGAGTTATCAGCCGCTGAAGAATCTGAGCTAGGCTGTGGAGGATGGCTAGCTTTATCGACTTCAACTTGATCTCCTGCGGCTCCTAGTGAAAAATCGAACACCTGTGATGGCGGCACAAAACGATAGTTAGCTTCTGAAGACTCACTATTGATGACTTTCTTCAAGTCAAATTGCGTAAGTGGCCGTTCTCTCCTTTTGGCTGAAGCTGCACCTAAACCTCTTCGTACGCCGTTTTGGCTTCTTGGCACCTTAGATCCCTTGTCTGGCTGGTTCTTATCAGGCTTCTTTTGCTTGGGCCTGTCTTTCCATTGCTTAGCAAGGTTCTCCACCAGTCTTTCCTGCTCTTCTCGTGTGACTCGCTCTTGTTCCTCTCTTGCTAACCGCTCCTGCTCCGCCCGGATAAGTCGTTCTCGTTCTTGTGCGACACGGTCTTGTTCTTCCTTTGCAAGCCTTTCTTGTTCCTCTCCTGCTAACCGCTCCTGATCCTCTTTTGCAAGTCTCTCCTGTTCTTCCCTCTCAAGACGCTCTTGTTCTTCTCTTGCCAAACGTTCTTGTTCCTGCCTAGCAGTCTGCTCCCGCCGCTCCTGCTCCTCTCTCACTAGTCTCTCCTGTTCCTCTCTTGCAATCCGCTCCTGCTCTTCTCTCGCTAATCGCTCTTCCTCCCTTGCAATCCGCTCCTGCTCTTCTCGTGCGAGCCGTTCTTGTTCTCTGGTAAGCCGCTCCTGCTCCTCTCGAGTAAGTCTTTCTTGCTCTTCTCGTGCGAGCCGCTCTTGTTCCTCTCGGGCTAGTCTTTCTTGTTCCTCTCTAACCAGTCTCTCCTGCGCTTCTCGTGCGAGGCGCTCTTCTCGTGCAAGCCTTTCCTGTTCCCTTGCAAGCTGCTCCTGTTCTTCTCTCGCTAATCGCTCTTGTTCCTCTCTAGCCAGTCTTTCTCGCTCCTCTCGGGCCAGCCTTTCTTGCTCCTCTCGGGCCAGTCTTTCTTGCTCCTCTCTAGCCAGTCTCTCTTGCTCCTCTCTAGCCAGTCTCTCTTGCTCCTCCCGGGCCAGTCTTTTCGCTCCTCTCGTGCGAGCCGCTCCTGTTCCTCTCGGGCCAGCCTTTCTTGTTCCTCTCGGGCCAGTCTCTCTTGCTCCTCTTGGGCCAGCCTTTCTTGCTCCTCCCTCGCTAGCCGTTCCTGCCCTTCTCGTGCAAGCCGCTCTTGTTCTCTTGCGAGTCTCTCTTGCTCCTCCCATGCAAGCCTTTCTTGTTCTTCTCGTGCGAGCCGTTCTTGTTCTCTGGCTAACTGCTGTTGCTCCTCCCGGGCGAGCCTTTCTTGTTCCTCTCTAGCCAGTCTCTCCTGCTCTTCTCGTGCGAGCCGCTCTTCTCTTGCAAGCCGCTCCTGTTCTTCTCTCACTAATCGCTCTTGTTCCTCTCTTGCAAGCCGCTCTTGTTCTCTTGCGAGTCTTTCTTGCTCCTCTCGTGCAAGCCGTTCTTGCTCTCTGGCTAACCGCTGTTGCTCCTCCCGGGCGAGCCTTTCTTGTTCTTCTCGTGCTAGCCGTTCTCGTTCTCTTACGAGTCTCTGTTGCTCTTCTCGCGCGAGCCGTTCTTGTCGTGCAAGCCGCTCCTACTGCTCCCTTATAAGTCCTTCCTGTTCCTCTCTTACTTGATCGTCTGCTAGATGAGCTGAAATTGGAGTATCTAATAGTGAGATCACCTCAGGAGAGCGAGGAATGGGGCGATTCGGCTTACCAAAAAATGCAAAGTACACGGACCTGCGGATGAAGAAAGACGACATCTCATCGCATTGTTCCCCGTCGGTATTGTGTAACTTGTCTATAAAAAGGTACAATTTGTCCAGTTCGTGATCTTGCGAATGCGGGATCCCGTATCGTTTTGGTGATGTGTTAGAGCAATCAATCTCGACTGCAGCTCTCGCCTCCTCCTCTGATAATGGCTCGGCAGTAGAGAAAAAATACGCTATTCCCTTCACGCAGTCCTCAAACGCCACTTTACTATACTTAAAGCGGCCAGGTTTCCGAGCTTGTAATAGGGCACTGCTAGCGATCTCCCTGTCGGGCGACCCCTGGACTAGGCTGTGAATCTTCTCAGACTCATATCCTAATTGGGAGGCTAGAACAGCAAACTCACATAGGATAACCTCATCCGCCTTCTTACTAGTTGGCTTTATCAATAAGTTCTTTTTCTTCGACTCCGCGGGGATCTGGGGGTGGTTGCGCATCGCGCATATCCACATCTGCCGTCGTCCAAGGTCTACCCGATCCGCTAGGCTCCCAGGCCGGAACACGCAGGTGGACTCCGATTCTTGGATCACGCACTGACCGGCTCTCTGGTTCACATCGGAAAATGCGTCTTCTAGGGCAGAGAATACTGTGCCACGAGGCGAGGGCGGGAACAATCGTTTCATACAATCGGCGACCGGGTTGAAGTAGTTCAAGTCCTCGAAGAAGCTAAAGAAAGAAGGGATTAAGCGGTCTGTAGAGGCAGAAAGCATCCTGCCCCATATATCTTCGCGATCTTGCTTATTGAAAGCACCTAAGATCTTGCCCTTTTGAAGTTTGCCATATAGATCCTCGAAATCCGCCCTGCAGGATCCTGGTGCGGTGTTCTCTACGGCTTTTACCGTACCTCGATCCACCTTCTGCATTGCCTCTCTGTCTCCTCGGAAGATCTTCTCAGTCCAGAAGTCCCTAATGTTATCGTCGAGATAGCAGAGATTTTCCTATTCAGTATGGTGAGTAAATCGAACCGCTTTGCAGATATAGAGCTTACCTCATCGCATCTCATAGCAAACATTTTATGCGTCGTGCTAAGCCTCATCCCCCCTGCCAGCCCCGGGACGTCTAATTGAACATCGAATGCCGCTCTGAAATCTGTGTAATTGAAGATCTGTTTGAGGTTATCTCTTTTATGGATCGATATAGCGGCTAAGCGAGCCCACCATCGTTTCTCGAAATATGGGTTCCCCGCTCCCTTATATCCTTGGTATCTGCGGATTTTGGTGTAGAACTCGCCATCGTCGGGTTCTTTTTCAGCGGAGTACTCTTCGATTAGGGTGGTCTTCACTTCCTGGTTGAGATCTAATAGAAAAGAAAGTTAGCGGTTGCTCTAATTAGGAAAAAGAGATATCAAACCTTCGAGATACAAGTCCACCGTCCAACGCCTATCCTCTAGAGGAAGGACCTCGGCTGCCGCCAGCGTTCGGTGGCGTCCGTGGAGGCACTCTAACCGATAACCAGACGGAAAATCTAGCTTCCGATAACCATCACGTGCATCCTCGAGGAGCTGCTCGGCGGAGGTTCCAAAAGCTTCTATAGCAGCCTCTAACTGCGGCTGGCTGATGACGGCAGGAATGTGATTATGAAGGTCCAGTCGACGGCAACCACCTTCTTCCTGAAACAATTTTTTGAGTCTCTTCACATTCTTCTTATCCGGCTCTCTTAACTCTTCGCA
>AYLM01001356.1:0-14784 GCA_001625345.1 Cairneyella variabilis | reverse complement strand
GATTAGATAGGTAGGAGAGAACGCAGTAGAGAAGATGGGAGAGAAGATGGGAGAGAGAATGAGAGAGAAGGTGGAGAGGAAAGTTGCGAAGGCGAAAGGAGACGCTATGTTTAGAACATGGGGACGAAAGCATCTTCCTGGATTATAGTCCCCCGTATCTGTCTGCATATAAGTGGTAACATATTTGAGATCCCTGGCTGGAGGAGGAGCCTTTTCGGGCCCCTCGTTAAAAGTTGATGATTTCTGGTGAGGTTAGTCTTGGCTGCGCCGCGTCGCGTAATAGGGGGGTGAGCAGACCTGAGCAAACCTGAGCAGACCTGAGCCTGGCCTGAGCCGAGCCTGAGCAAGGGCGGCGCTGCTCACGTGAGACATAGGATTGGGAAGAGCAAACATTCCGGTGGAAGAACAGCGCTTACCAAAAAGCAGAGGACGGACACAGATTTGAGATGCTCAGAACTTGGGATGTCCAGGTATAAAGCGAGCAAAGCCCTGAATTCTTACGATCGATATCGAGCAACGGAAACAAGGAGTGGCAGACTCTTACTACGACTCTGGGAAGTTGGGCACCTCACCACTTACGGCCACACTTGCGGCGTTATGGGCTTTGGCGACTGTTTGAGCGTGGATTGGCTTGGCCATTTCGGGTTCGACATTCTTTGCCCAAGTACTTCTCTTGTTTGACGTAATTTCATCACACATCCTTCACCTAACATTTCATGCTTTTACACCTTCCCACATTCTCGACCTCCTCAGCCTCACTTCCACTCCCACCCGTCGCCCCTCCTTTCTCTCCCTCCTCACCACCACTCTTCTCCCCACCCAATCCTCTAATCCTCTCATCCTCCTCCTTATACACACTCGGTCTCCTCAACTATGTTGCGACCTTATTTCTATGAACGAAAATGCCAGGTTTTGTTCGAAGAAGCGGTCTATATCCTCAAGCGAGCGGTTCGCGGTCTCCGAGTAGAAGAAATATGTAATCGGAATAAACGAAAAACAAATCACTGCCCAAATAATCTAAAACCTCTACTGAAGATTCGCAATTCCAACAGCGTCACTTCAGCCACCATATAATTCATAATCCAGTTCGTGACCACGGTTAAACTCGCTCCCTTGGTGCGCATTTCAAGAGCGTTAATTTCGGTAGGGTAGAGCCAGGGTGTTGGTTTTCAGGGTGTGGCTATAGGGGTGCAAGCAACGACTCAATTTGAACTGTCTATTTACAGTGGGTATGGAGCTCGAACTTATAGGGCCTGTGACTCAATCACTGTAGCCTACTACAGCCTATAGGCATCCACTGTAGCCTGGTAGGCTACAGTGGTCCCTACAGGGCCTAAGGCCTTATAATATTCCAACACAGGGGACGCCGAGCACGCCCATACCGAAGGAGGCGAAGAAGACGAAGAAGAAGGTTACGGCGACAGCGCCGTAGTTGTAGCTGTTGGAGGGGTTGGAGGCGGTGAGTGCGAGCACGATGGTGATGATGAACCAGCAGATGCAGCAGGCGGCGGCGGAGGTCATCATTACGGCGCGCCGGCCGAAGCGCTCGATGACGAAGTAGGCAAGGATGCTGAAGAGGAGATAGTCGACTGAGCCGGCGGCTGCGAGGATGCGTGCTCTAGGTTGGATGTCAGTAGCTGTCGTGTGAAGGAGGTTGGTGGGAGGCGGCTTACCTTAGAGTATCAATTCTAAGAGTATGGATAAACATATAGGTCATGTAATAGCTGGTTACGTTGATACCAGAGATCTGGTTCATAGCCTGCATCCAAGCTCCTAAGATCATGCGGCGTAAGACACCAGACGGACCTTTACCAGTAAGCAGCTGGAACCAGGTATACGTGTTCATGTGCTCGCGGTCGAGGACGTCTTTAATGATGTTGAATTGGGTCTTAACGCTGGGTGAGGAGGTGGTGGCGCCGTGGCCTTCGAGTGCGGCGAGGACTTCGTATGCTTCGTCGTATTTGCCTTTACGGATGAGAAGACGGGGTGAGTCTGGAAGGAAGGGACAGAGACACCAGATGAGGCCTGTGAAGACTTTTCAAGGTTAGTATCCGTTTTCAAGTGGGAGTGGAAAACTTACAGATTTAGAAAGCCAATGAAAATCTCCACGCCACACTTCCAGGAGCAAATGAGAACCCAAGAGTAAGCCAATTTGAGATTGAGAAACCGGTGATACAATTGGCCATTTGTATGATCACAAGCTTTCCGCGACTTCGCATCTTGCTAGTCTCGGCTTGCCACACGCCAGCTGTGGCCGTGTTTATACCAGTCCCCAGACCAGCCACAATGCGGCCGACCATCATCTAGGCAACACTGTAATCTGAAGCTTGGATGATAGTTCCTAGCGCAATAACGGAGCTACCAAGAAGAATGACTCTTAGGCGGCTAGGATGTCACTATTGAGATTACAGGTGCAACATACTGAATTTGACTACAGAACCTCATTTACAGTCGGCAAGTACGCTGAATATATAGGGGCCTCAGGCCCCTATTGCCGAGCTGAACCCCCTATACAGCTGAACCCTACAGGGGCCTCAGGCCCCTGATATTCCCAACAGTCACTAGTGAAGATGGTGGAGAGTGCTCTAAAGAAACAGCCGAGATTGTAAACCGATGTCAATATGCCTTGTACAGAGGTGCTCAGATATGACATTATATTCAAAAGTTCTCGCCCACGAGGACATTGCCGAAGACACCCTGGGGTGATTAATGATGATTGAGTGAGTGAAGAGTGGGGCCTTACTTGGTCGTAGCTATAGAAGACCAGGACGGTGGAAGCAGCAACAGATATCCAGATAGTCAAAGCTTCACCTGAGCCTCCAAGATACTTGCGAGCCATCTTGATTGTGCTTATATATAAAAGAAAAGATGATGTGGCAATGGAATGGCAATTAAGGCTTGACTTGCCTTGATATTTGAGCACAAGATATGTTTCTCAAAGCAGAAAGATGTCCACTCGGTATGAAGAGAAGTAAGAAGACTACCTCATAGGGTGACGGAGACTTATTATGCTTTTGAAGCCTGTAAGACCCACAAACTCTGGGGTAATAGCGGAGATTCTTCATTGCGAGGAGACAATTGACGATAGCGGGGAATAAGTCTCCCAAGCATACTAATTCCTATCATGACAGGGTTCGGGGTCTGCCTCATCTTGCAGCGAGTCATAAATCTACCCTAGACTGGGCAAAATCCACGACAATCCCCTACATGTGAGGTGACGAAGGTCCTTAGTTCCAAGGCTCGACTTGACAGGGAAAAGGAGGGGAAAGGGAAGGAAGGTATGCCGACCAGTTCTCCCCGCAGGTCACTCGATGGCCCCTCAAAGCGTTGAAAAGTTCTGGATGAAGTCAGCCGCTGCAGGTGAAGGTACACAGTTGAGCCGCGGAATGAGAGAGGATACAGGAGACACGAAGACAGTAACCCGCTCCTTAGTTAGCGGCCGAGGGTGGCATTCCGCACTCGGCGCAGTTGCTTTGTTTGGATCTCACATTGCAGAGTTCCTCCCCGACACGCTCTTCTTCCCTTCATCCCTTTCTCATCACCTTCTTTTGTTTGTTCATGCTGCTGACCTGATATTCTGTGTCTTTCACCCGTCTCTCTTGCTTCCAAGAATTTCATCCAGGCAACAGCTTTGCTTCTGGGCCGTGGCTCGGGATACTTTACCGCGAGTTCAGCTCCGCAGCCGGACCGCTTGATCCTATCTTCCCAGCGTTACATGGCAAGTTTCTAGTGCTCTCCTGGGGTCTTTCTCGACGCGTCCGATCTCACGATGTTGATGGAAAAGCTTTTCCTTCTGTTCAACATCTCTGTTCATTCCCCTCTCGCTCTGCCCGAGTGCCGATGCATACCCCACTCTTCTCCGCAAACGGGTATATTCAACTGCACGCACGTACTAGACACATCATCGCGACGTCCCGCGAACCATCACCTGGACACAAAAATATGCTATATATACGCTCGTGAGTTCTCTCTTTTCGAAATGGTAAGCAGGTCAGCATCCTAAACGTTCATCATTTCTCCAATTACCCCTCGTCTTCACCAAACGAAAAGAGTTTTCAATATGGCAATGAACCCCTCCCAGAAGACAGCCATCCTCACCGGAGCCGGCTCCGGCATCACTCTCGCATTCGCAAAGCAACTCCTCGAGCGCGGCTGCAATGTCCTGATCGCAGACCTGGCCCTGCGCCCCGAAGCCCAAGAATTGGTCTCTCAGTACCCTCCCACGTCCTCTGGCGCAAAAGCTGTATTCCAGAAAACAGATGTTACGGATTGGGCGCAGCTGGATGCTATGTTTGAGGTCGCTGTGAAGCATTTTGGAGGTGTCGATATCGTGTGTCCGGGAGCTGGAGTCTATGAACCTGTATATGCCTCCCTTGCCCTCAATTGCAAGGGCATAATTAACTGGTGTTTGTAGCCTTGGTCCAACTTCTGGTACCCTCCCGGTTCCCCTCCCTCGAAAGACGACCCTTCCTCCTCCTGCTACGCACTCCTCGACATCAATATCACGCACCCGATCCGCGCCACCCAACTCGCGATCCAACATTTCCTCACCCAGAAGAAACCCGGCGTCATAGTCCACATTACAAGCGTGGCGGGCCAAGTCCCTTTCTTCCCGACACCCGTATACGTAGCCTCTAAACACGCGATCTCAGGCTTCGTGCGCTCGCTTCACCGTCTCGAGAACCCACCGGCAGAGACAGGGCTCCCGAAGATTAGAGTGAATGCCGTGGCGCCGGCCAGAATCTTGACGCCGCTGTGGACGGATAATCCGGATAAGATGAAGATGGTGGGTGATGAGCCGGGGTGGGTTACCCCGGAGGATGTTGCTAAGGTGATGATGGATTTAGTGGTGAGGGAGGACTATGTGGGTGGGAGTGTGATTGAGATTGGGAGTACGGTGAGGAGGGTGGAGGTTTATAATGATCCAGGACCGAAGGCGGGAGGGAATTTGGTGCCGGTTAATCCTGGCTATGAGGATGATATGTGGAGAAGTCTGGAGAGGGTGTATAAGGGGAGTAAGTAGTCGGCGGTGAGTGATGGACGTGAATATCCGGGGTCGGTTTATAGACTTTCAAATGGTTCATGGTTTGCATACCTTTTTTACATCATGCTATTAGGGTTATAGGTGAATCCTCTACCTTCCTCTTTTCAATTCCTCCACTTCACATCGACTTTGTGTCTCTGCCTTTTTCAATCACAAGAGGCTTATGCCTTATACAGCATCCCACAACCTTTCCCTGTCACACAATTACACCATTACACCAACCATGTACCAACCAACCCTTGAGTAACCACTGAGCGCCACAACTCCTCATCAACTCCACATTAGATCTCAAGTCAAATATGACTCAAGTATCCATATCAAGCCTTCACCAAGGGAACTCCACCGTAGTTCCGAAACTGGAGCTCCCTGTCCGATATATCCATCCCCGTTCCAAATTCCGCGTCCGCTATGCACTCACTCCGTCTTACCTCTCGACATCTCCGCCTTCACCGCATCCCCAGAATTCGGTTCCTGCGATTCATACACCTCGACAACCAGCTCAGAATCTTCCTCGCGGCCTTCCTCGTCTCACACGCCAGCTACATTTTTGACCGATGTCTCCCTCCCTCAATTCGGGAAAGCTTTTGGAGTGAATTTCGATATCTAGCATAAGCCGTTTAAAGAGGAGCAATCTCTATATTATAGACCGCGATTTTAAGTTAAAAAGTATAAGTACTTTATTAACTTTTATCTTAAGGTCTTAAATATTAAAGTAATACTTATCTTTAAATCCTTTAAGCTTATTAGGGCAGCGGTTTAAGCCCTGCTTAAACTCCCCATTATATCATATAAAGGCTTATTATGTCACACTTCGTACGTGATCATATGATGCGGCCGCTAGCGCCGGCTGATCTGGATATATATAGAGCCTCCGCGCCCAACCTTAGCTCTTTAGTTTAGAATTGTCTTTAGACCTGACTCAACTAGCCCTCTTCACAGAGCCTGTGTGAGAGCTCTGTAACGGGTGTCACGCAAAGGCGACTCTTGCAGAAGGTACTGTATTGACGAGAAAGAAGGATCCTCTGCAAGAATCGACTCTAAATACATAACATTTTAGGCGGTAGCTCTAGCTAGCGCATCGCGGTAAACTAGGGCAGATGACTAAGCGCAGCTGGGGCTGTCGCAAGAAATATCGAGATAATTCTCTAAGGATCCTTATCGATTGATAAGCAAAGTGGGGGGCTACTAGCCTTAAAAGGGTAAGGGTATGCATAAGCCAAGCTGACTAAGGTACACGTGATATAGTATTTAATCTACTTAAATAATAATTAACTAGTAATGAGTAGAGTTGATTAGAATATAAGTAGTGGTTAAAATGGATTGAGTTGAGTTGAGGCTACTACTCAACTAAACTCAACTCATTTCTAATACTGGAGCTGTAGGACAAGGCACAACTCACGCGACGCTAGCAGGGCCGAGATCGGGCAAGCAGAGCGCGTATGGAACGAGAAGTCACTGTGACTGTTCTTATGATTACTGTAATGGCCCGCGGGGGCTTTAAATTTGTCATCATATTATTAGCGATGCAACCCGTTCCGCCGATCCAATCGTCCGCCGACCATCGGGTTGCGTTTTCGCAAGCCTAACCTTAGATACATAAACGCCTGTCCTTACAGTTGTAGATAAAGACACAGACATTCATTTCCATACATCCTCACTCACTTTTCTCAACTGATACATGCTCGATATATTCCGATCAGAACTCAATAAGAAAGATCAGTATGACAACCACACCACAACTACGTGTCCTTTTCTTCGACGTCTTTGGGACGTGTGTAGCCCAGAGGACGCCAGTAGCGGACGAGCTATGGAGAGCGGCTCGAGAGGTGCTGGAGTCGGATGTGTCGTCGATTAATAGTGAAGTCCGAACCAAGGCGACGAAGATGGTATGCCCCAGCCAGCTGAGCACTCCCATAAAATATAAATTAATTCCTTTTGCAGTCATACGAGCAGTGGTTCGAGTTCGGAGGGGTCGGTGGCTAACGAAATAACATTATCGCAAATCTAAGTGCTGACAGGAGCAGGAATGGAACAAAGAGGGGGACAAATTCGTTCGCGGTAGTATCGCAAAACACAGCACCGTAGACTGGAGAGCAGTCGACAAGCATCGTCTTCAATTACTGCCTAGACTCCTCGCACACCGTGGCCTGATCATTCCACGCGAAGACGCCAGCACCTCAGAGCTCCAAGTCGGAGAGGGTTCGCTCTGGGACGAGTCGCAACTCAAACATCTCGGCCTCGTCTGGCACCGTCTACCCCCCTGGCCCGACACCTGCCGTGGCTTGGACTTGCTTAATAGGCAATTCTCTACCGTAACCCTTAGCAACTCTTACAACGACTTACTAGAACACCTGGTAGCGCAGAGCAGCATCCCCTTTACGCATATTTACTCCGCCGACATGTTCCAATCCTTCAAGCCGAACCCCAAGGTATATCTCGGAGCGGCAGAGAAGATGGGCGTAAAGCCCGAGGAGTGTGGGCTTGTGGCCGCGCATCTAAGTGATTTGAAAGGTGCAAAAGCATGCGGATTCTATACAATATATGTTGACAGACCGTTGGAGGAAAAAAACCCAGAGTTGCGAGAGGAAAATATTCCGGATATGTGGATTAAAGAGGACGAGGATGGGTTTGTTACTCTTGCTGAGCGTTTAGGAATACAAGCTGGTTAAATGGTTGTCAACAAACATGTCTATAGCTTCCACATCATTCTTCTAGACCTTGCGGTCTTTCATTCCGAAGACTACAAAGTTGATGTTGTGGCTTCTCCGGTGAATAACGTGATCCACCCCATCTCGGCGCTTTTCTTTGGCGACGCGATTGATCTTAATCAACTTACAACCATAACACTACAAATGACAGCTGCCTTATTTCAACAAGGTAGGCTTGATTTAGCCTTACAGGCCTACAAACGAAGCCAATTAAAAACACCTACTGCACCTGCAAGGACCTATGGTGTCCCTCGAACTACCCTACAAGACCGTTTAGTAGGCAAAGAGCCTAAAATTGAATCTAGAGCTCAAAATCGACTTCTTTCATACACAGAAGAGGAGGCTCTCTTACAATGGATCTTATCTATGGATTCACGCGGTATGCCTCCCCGTCAGGCTGCTGTACGACAAATGGCAGGTCTTTTACTCCTCGAACGCGACCCAACGCGTCAGGCTGGCGTCAACTGGGTGTACAAGTTTATTAACCGCCACGAATCGCTCAAATCGAAATACAATCGTAAATACGACTACCAGAGTGCGACAGCCTAGCTGTTCCCAGTTGCGCTTAGTCATCTGCCCTAGCTTACCGCAACACGCTAGCGAGAGCTACCGCCCTAAAAAGTTAATGTATTTAGACTCGATTCTTGTAGAGGATCCTTCTTCTTTCTTTAGCTTTGTTTTCTCGTCAATACAGTATCTTCTGCAAGAGTATCTTCTGCAAGAGTCGCCTTTGCGTGACACCCTTTGCAGAGCTGTCACAGGAATCTATTCTGGCTCTCTTATTAACCACATTCAAATCCCACGCTAGTATCCGTTCTCGCTCCGCTGTAAAAGTTGTCAATACCCCCTACTAAGCCGATTTGGGTCCCTTTAATGACTACTTGAATCTTTTCTCGGGAGATTTTCTTTGGCAGAATTATAATTGAATGTTACTCCTCTCTATAAAAATGCCTTTGCATGGGTTTGTACTTTTAGCGAACCGACCAATCTCTCCTTCAACCACCGGTGCCCATTCCCGCATACCAACAGGCCTGGACCCCCAAAACCATTCAACGGGTGACTCAGGTAACGACTCCGATTCGCAGGGAGCGTCAATGCCCAAAATGGGCGAGACAATGACGACGTTGAAGTCGATGATCTGACACGTAGATCCTTAGTTAAGAGATCTTTCCTAGAGCAAATAACACTATACGGAGCAATGTCATTATGTAATAGCTTCGAAATCAGCGAAAAGAGGCGCTTTTAGTGCAACTTTAATCTCCATTCAATTGCTACTAAGTCAAGAGTTTTTAACGATTCTATAGCTCATCGCTCAAAATCCCTTGACTATCATCTATCTCACGATTTTCAAAACAGCGAGCCGGCTCCCTACAATTCGAGGGACTCGCCTGAGCCCTTTTCGCAAACTCAGCAGCACCCCGAGCCGCAACATACAGCGGATCTCCCCGTCCCCACAACCTAACACTAGGTCCACTCCCCGGATACAACTTCAACAACGCCTCCTGCACAGTCTTCACAAACTCAGGATGCCCCGGCAGCCCCGCACCCTCCCCCAAAAGCAGCAGCGTATCCAAGGGTCTCTTCGCTTCCCGCCCAACACCTACTATAACCTCCCGCATCCTGTCCCAGTACGCCTCGCCCCCCTCATTCTCCAGGCCAAGCTCAAACCGCACACCCTCCGCTTCATGCGAGCTCCAGAACGCAGACTGCATATACGTATACGCCGCGCCGAACGACTTGTTAGTCAGGCTCAGCGCTAGAATGTGCCGGAACGGCATATCGGCCTCCTCGTCCTCGCACGCGTCGCAGTCTTCGGGGTGCGCGCATAGCCCGAAGCCCATGCCCGCGAACGCGGCGCTGGTCTCCCACACGTAGCGGACGTGCTTGTGCGTGACGAGGGCGCGGAGACCGATGTGCTGTAGGGCGTCTTGGAGGTCTTCTTGCTCGAGACCGGGAAGGTTGGGCATGGTAGGGAGGACGCTTTTGGTGGTGCCGGCACCGAGGTGGGTGTGGACGAGAGTGCGGAGTTGGGACATGAGGTTGGCGAGGATGCCTACGTCGCGGGTTGCGGGACGGCCGTGGAGTTTGTTGAGACGTCTTTTTAAGTGAAGGTAGGAGCAGTGGAGTTCTTCCCAAGTTGTGCTATGGCTAGGAATCGTTAAGTTTGGGTTCTTTCCGTTTCGTGAATGACTTACCAGGAGAGTTTTGTGGAAGGGTCGGATAAGCGTTCAACGAGCTCTATATACTCTTGATTTGCTTCGACCTTCACATAAAAATCAGCCTCTTACTTTTCAACTGTTAGGAAGTCGTTTCACACTTTTCCTAAGTTTACGATCGACTTGTTGTTATATCGAATCGCTGCAGTCCCATACGAATCTGTCAAGTCAAACCCAATGCCCGGTGCGAGCGCATCTTCGCGCGAAACGCATTCCGAGCATTCGGGCAATGATTCAAAGCGGTGTCGTCTACCTGCCGTGACGAAGACGGCAAGTAGCAACAGAGCCAAAAAACGAGACTGAAATCCGATTATTGAGAAAGTCAAGTCATTTGGTTGTGACCGGGATTGTAGAGGATGAGGGTATTGTCCAGCGGGGGCGGGGCAGGTCGTTTGGCAAAATAATGCGGCGCGGATCCGATCCCACCATCGTCAAAGCCTCGAAGGATTTAGTCGGTGTTTCGTACGAAGGCTGCGGTCAAAAGTCTGGAGAATCTCTCCTTAGCGGTAAATGTAACAGACCAGGGTACGCGGGAATAAGCGATGTGTTTCAGCCAATCAATTCATTAGAATAGCGTTAATTTTGGTGTTTTTTCGCGTTAAGTGGAAAAAGTGTTACATTTACCGCCTGAAGATAGGGCACGTGCTCTAAACGGGCCAGTTAGAGGCCCTGTAAACGCGCTCAAGCTCCTGTTGATATTCCTTCTCTGCACCCCATATCCACTGCTAAAATCAGCCTTAGAGGACATTGATGTCTTCTGAAACGTATAATATTCAATCAGGTTTTCCAGTTGCTCCTATTCCAGGGGTAATTTTACAGTCCTCCGGGAATTAATTCATTCTAGTGTATATATAATGTGTGCAGTCCAACTCATCATCTACGATATGGTGTCCGCCTCAAAGACACGAAGGTATGTTGCTCCGCGTTATTACTTGGGAGCCGGAAATATCTTATTCAATGAAGTTACTACCTATCTACCCAAAATATCGTAGCGAGACAAGGGTTTTCTGGGTTGACACAGACCAGGAAGTAAGCCAACTCAATATTTTGTTGGCTTCAACCCTGATCTTGCTACAATATTTCGGTCTGATAGGTAGTAGACGTTTGCGGCGCAGATGAAGGGTTTTAGAAGGACTGTGAGGGAAGAACCGACCGGGCCCCTCTTGTGTATTTAGATCCATAGTTAGACAGAAGAATAAACATGCTTCTTACACCCAACCAACTGACCACATACCTAGGGGGTTTACCCTCACAACGACGGTCTTACAATGTAGACTTTTCGCCATGCTTTCTTATCCTCAACTTGTTTATAGGACAGGAATCCAATCATTCTTTACCAAGAGTCGCTACTCTGCTCAAATTCATAATGAAAAGAGACGATCTTCTTGGGCCACTATCGGTAAATGTTCTGAACCTTACAAGTTCAAAATTCAACTAATAATTTGGAACAGGTGCTTCTTCTTGCAACACTAGCGGAGTTTGTCGGTGGGGCACCCCAAAGCTCTTCTTCCAACTTCTTTCGATGGGGTGACCTTCCTCCTATTCGCCCGGAATATGATCTAATAAAGACGTCTTTGAGCTCTATATTTCGAAGCGATGCAGTACAGACCAAATTGCTAATGACGCATATGGCTGGGCAGAAGCTGGAGTCCTTGCAACCGCTATGAGTACGTGAACCTCTTGCAGATTTCTCATCAACCACTACCCCCGAAAACCGTGCTTGACGTATTCCTATCACTATAACTCGCAGCGTTTACTCGCATCGACTTGTAACGTACAAGTACAACTTGGTTCAGTCCTTAGACTAATTTGCTTATCGTAGGTGGTTGGAAACCTTCATCAGACTACCAGAACGCCTTCGACATGTGTAAGTTCTATTTAACCACAGACTATTATCATACTTATAATTATAGACATGGGAACCGATTCAGATTCTAACTGGGGAATCTTCTAGAGTTATCGTCAGAGAATATCAAGTAAGAACCCCAGTCATGATAGTACCCAAAAATGTGCAGATTCTTACCTTCCTCGCGCTTAGATGCTGTGAACAACCAAAAGGGCATTCACGATGGAACACGCAGCAATATCGTAGGAAACCTGGGCGGAACCAGATATCAAGTGTAAGTTATTATGCCGGTCGGCGATTCTACGCAAGCTAAGAAGAGCCAGTTTCGTATTTGTGACGAGGACGAATCTCTATGGCCTGATACTTGCAGTGGCTTTACAGGAGCGTATACTTGGTGGCGGCAATGGAATTACTGGAGCGTGAGTTTCATTAAGTCGTTTCTGAAGTTTGTATTGATGAATTACAGGTCTATTTATACGTTGTTCTCTGTCCGGATGTGTACTTCTCCTCGACGACGCTGGCAGACCAACTGCGGGCTGTTAGGGACGAGCCTTCCAAAGCAACCACCATTGACAACGTATACTGGAACAAGGGTCACATATGGCTTCATGAATGGTAAGCACTTGTATGTTTCCTATGAAGGGAAAATTAAACTTACTAGTTCCAAATGATAGTTTCCATTGGCCTTGGATGATCACCAACCCACAGGTACATGATACCGACCCAGATGACAGTAACAAGAAGATTTATGGACCCTCGCTCGTCAAAGCCGAAGCAGCATCCAAGAATGCATACGCGACATCTGTGATCGCCGACGCATACTCGGTGACCGGGCTAGCCATGAGTAAGTAACCGCGTTCCCCTCGACCCAGAAACCTCGACCTAACCAGAACGCACTACAGTCATGATGCAGATCTTCAAACTGTTGGATCCGCCCACGCCCGCCACCGCCGCGTCAGCCCTCCAGACAAACCTGACATTCACGGACGTGCGAACCGCGCCCGACAACTGGACCATATCCAGTCAAGGCGACGTCAACAGCAACGCCTCCTACTCGCCCGACACCAGCGCCTGGATCAACGCCTCGCCAGCGCAAATCGACATGTCCGCCTACGCCGTCGACTCTTCCAACTCAACCGTCTCTTCTCCCGTCCCCAGCAGCACCAGCGCGTCCTCCAGCACCGCAACGCCCTGCCAAGGCAACCAAGTCGAAGTCTCCGGCTGCGCCGCCGCGAACCCTCCCCTCATCCACCCCCTACAGCGGCGTCAAAACCCCCTTCTGCGACCGCGCGGACGGCGACGCAGGAACACAACCGCGCCTCAACGACACCAAGGCCCAAGCAGCAGCTGCAGACTACTGCTCGCAACTCATCAGCAACAGCGTCGTGCTCAGCGCCACAAACTCTGATTACACGCCCTACACCGAGCCCGGGGCCGCGGAGAACAACGCTGCCATAAGCCTGACTGTTGTTTCGCGCCAATCCTCACCTCACTCTGCGTGCGCGCCAACCCACGGTGCACGTGACTCCCGCCGCTCTACTCACCCTCGCTTCACCTCGACCTCACCCATCCTCACCGGCCTTCACTATGCCCTCTCCACCACCTCACCTCTGCTCACCCATCTCGCCTGGCGTGTGCCTATCCCCGGCCGCGCGGCTGTCGAGAGCGTCAACTCCTGGCGAGAAGGATTCAGGGGAGCCAGAACGGGCTCCGGGGGGCCATGATGGGCTCCCGGACTCACCATCCTGGCGTTGTGTATCAATGCTATTGCAGAGGTGGAGTTGGAATTCTGCCTTGCACTGCACTCCTGATTCTCCTCTCTCCCGCGATTCTTGCCCTTAAGTCCTCTTCCCTCGCCCGCTCTCCTTGCTCTTCATCTCGACCATTCTGCCTTTGACGCTCTGCTTTTCATCATTGGAATTCCGATCTACCAAGCCAGTGATACGAAGAACTTCTCACATTCTGTCCACGGCAAACCCTCCCTTTTGCTCCCAGTCGCGAGAAACCACTGTCCCAAGATGGGCAAGAAAAAGGAAGCGGGGGAGAAGGTGAAGGCGGCGCGAGAGAATGGGTTTGATGATGACATGACTGGCATCGATGATCGCCCTGTTCTCCGAGAGATCCTGCCATATACAGACGGGGCGTATAAGACGCAGATGGATGTATGGCGAGAGTAAGTTCTTCCTTATGAGGCTATCTCCCATCTAGAGCTTGAGAACTACACTGACGCTTGGCTCGCTTCTTCTGTGTAGGTATGAGAGAGACCATCCAGGAGCGACTCCGTGTGATTTACGTACTCTGAAGCACTTTGCCGAGCTCCTCGCAACAGCAGCTGACGGCCAGCTGGAAGAGAAGCCGACCGTCGATACAGTGCGTGGCTATGTGCGGCGGTTTACCTCAAAGTACGAGCGAGATACCGGCATCTGCATTCCTGAGCAGGTTAGGAAGTCGGTTACCAATGTGAGTGCGGCATCCCGTGGCCACTACTGTTTGGTCCAGTACGAACGTTTTAACGCTAACAGACGAAAAGGATATCAAGACAAGGCTTAGGATAAAACTTGGCTTGTCCACTGCTCATCGAGCTAAGCACTACCTAACCTTGAAGAAGTACAAGATCGTAGCGTCCGTAGTCTGGGATAAGGACTGGTATGAGTTCGATCATGAAGCGGCTCGGGTTGCGTTTAGCGCTAAGCTGAACATGTTCTGCTTCTCATCGGCCAGACTGGGGGAGGTGACTGAATCCTCTGCTAAAGCAGGGACGGGGCAAGGGTTTCACTACCGTGTAAGTATCTCCTCCTTGCCAATATCTTGAGAAGTATGATAGTAAGGTCTGGTTGAGCTGACGGGTCCGGGCAGGATATGGTCATGGTCATCGCATGGGGTCTGGACGGGCAGCCAGAGATCCAGATACAATGGAGGAGACAGGCCGCCAAAGGGATGCATAACTCGCTAAGCAGGTGGGATCTAAAT
>AYLM01000040.1:0-127392 GCA_001625345.1 Cairneyella variabilis | reverse complement strand
GGGGTGGGAATGGTTGGTGTGCTGCGTCCTCCCGACATTGTGGATGATTGCGGCGCGAATATGTGTGAAGCTCTCTCGATCAAAGCAGAATTTGCCCGCGTGCTGGGAGCCGTTCTGCGCAGGTCAAGTAAGCAAGTCTTTGCGTTTTCGCCGTCGTATCCCCAATCTCGGTGCCCTGGTGTGCGGTATTGGCCCCGCAGCACACCTAGTGACACAACTAGCGATTATCAATGGCCATTGACTTCACCAAGAGCGAGAAGGTGTCCGAAGGTTGGGAGGAAAGGGAGCGTGGGAAAGGAGATCGGATTTGTTGCAAATTTGCTCTTTTGGGGAGTGGATTTTGAGAGGAGCTCTTAGATCAAGGAAGCTATCGCAAGCGATAGTGACAAGAGCTAGTCGAAGAAGTCTGGGAAAGAAAAAGAAAAACGCGGCTCAGCAATTATGGGTTGCAGAGACACGTTGAAGGCAGATTGACGTGAGAGGAATCGAGTGAAAAGAAAGACACAGCAAATGAGTTGTTGAAAATCTTGAGCGAGGAGGAAATAGTTTGTACAAAATGAAGACGGTCGCTCAACTTCACCTTTCCTTCTACCGCAACTCGAAGTTGCGCCGGCGGCCAAGAAAATCCGATCCGATCGGTGCGCTATCACGTGCTCGCTCCAATGCCCGCTTAGTACGAAGAAAATCGGGCGACCGCGACAACCACTCGGGTTCATCAAGAACACATCGACGAGCTCCATTCCCCCTCAACATCGCAACGGCAAGATGTCTCAACCTTCTCTTGCGAACTACATAATCAAGCGACCATGGCTCAGAAGATTGATGACGCCATTGGCCAACTGGTACTCCGATGCTGCGGGATACAGGAAGCTCGGGTTGAGGTAAGGAGACTCTTCCACCGACGCAGGAGCTCTTGATGAGACCAATTCGTTGCGAGCACTTGCCCAGAGCGTGAATTGAGCTTTGCTGATGCGCCACTGCATCCAGGGCCGATGATCTGATCCCCGAAGAGTCCGAGATTGTTCTCCAAGCCCTCAAGCGTCTTCCCCAGAAAGAGGCATACGACCGTGTCTTCCGTCTGCGACGAGCTTTTCAAGTATGTTTCAAGGCAATATATACCATTTGTATTAGAAACTAATTTCCTATAGTGCTCATTAGCTCATCAGCTCTTGCCCAAGGATCAGTACACTAAGCCCGAGGAGGTACTTAGAGCCCAAGGTCTTGTTTCCAGATCAACTTCTAATCATGTCGCGCAGGACAAGGAATACCTCTCGCCTATCATCAGGGAGCTCGAGGCGGAGGCAAAGGAGCGTGGAGACTTGGAGTCCCTGTCTATCAACAAGCGGAAGGCATGAGGGGCAGAGATAGAGATTGTACAATGATGATATAGGGCATTAGACGGTGGGAACGAGCGGTCTGTACTGTATAAGAGGATCACTCAATTCAAGAAGTCATACGAGAATTCGGCGGTCTTTCCAAAGTCCTCACAGTTTGGCTCTGCGACAGGATTGCCAAGAATAACCTCTCAAGCCTATGGAGAATGCGCTGTCGAGTGATTAGCAGGTCACGATATGTTTTCAGGCCAAATGATGGATCCAAGAAGACCCAGACATCCAAGATTTATCAGAGACCTCGTACAACGAGCAAACCGAAGGCCAATTGCAAACTCCAAGGATACCTTGAACAGTAAGCTCCAAGCAAGAGAAGGTCGAATCTCGACCTTAGAAATAACCTAAGTTCACGGGAGCCTCAGGCTTATGGGCGTCTTGACTTCAGGAATATCACAAGCTTAAGAGTATCTCAAGCTCATAAGTATCTCAAGTTCATACGTGACACGCTCTATTTCTCAATGATTTAGTAGTATCGAAGCGTTCAGGCGTGTATATTCAAATCACTTAATAACTGAAACCACAGCATGTTTTCGGTTGTGGAAAAGCAGTATTGGCCTCATCGACAATATGTACAAGGAAACCCAACAGCAAGCAGGAGCCATGCAGACCACAAGTCTCCAGCAGACCCTGGCGACCACGAATACCTCAACAGAGCATTGCCCACGAGCCATAGCATACGAGTTCACAAGGTTTATATTAACTTCCTCCAAGGCCTATCCATACATGTCACCCTCTGCCTCTCTGTCTTCTGCCTATGCTCGTCCGTCTTAGCCGTCATCAGCATCAATATGAACCCGAAGCCCCATCCTTCCATGATCCGCAAAGAAAGGAGACAAATAAAGCACTCTATTACAGTTGGTAAGCCCACGCTTACCCTCTCCGCACCAAGTCTTGCATCCAGACCCAGCGGAGAATATGCGATCGATCGAAACCCTGATTCAACTCCATCCTCCCTAACAGACAGACACAAACAAACACGAAAGGAAAGCGAGAGCACAATTGGCATTCCCAGCCGCATGTGAGAGTAGGTACAAAGAAGTTGAATCTCATCTCTGTTGACATTAGAAATGTCTCTCCTCCGCAGGCCAAGGATCTGGGGAAAACGTGGTGCTTTCTCGCTTGCTTCCTTCTCTCTCACTGAACTCCGTATATGCGTGACAACATGGTCGAGGGAATCTGATTGTTCTTCTCTGTTTCTGATTTGCGTATGTAAAAAGAAGGGAATGGAACAGCATGGCATGGCATCCTCATTACGCGTTACCGGGCTTCTCATCCGTATCTACGTGCCATACCACGTAGTTTGGTAATCCAATCACCTCGTATCCTGCTCTCTTCGCCATCTTTGCGAATCCTTCGGTCTCGGCTTGATTCTCGAATGCGTAGCAAGGGAAGTTGATGCCTGTCATCTGTTAGCGCTGACGTAAAATCATCCTTGGAGCCTTAGACATACCTGATCTATGGACATCAGCCTTCACAACAATATTAACTCCTCCAATGCCATCAAGCTTGAGCTCTTCGTCCTTGTTTTCCCGCCAGTCTCCCATCTTTGCCATGTATGTGCGTCCGGTATCGTATTCCTTGTATCCTAGATCTAGCATGAGATGTGATTCGTACAAGAAAATGTCTTACAGATCCTACCTTCTACAATAATGGCATCCTTGGGAAGTGTCGATGCGAGCTTGAGAGCCTTATCTGATTCGATCCAGGAATTGTAGTCAACTATCCTGAGTCAGTATCCTCCATGCAAAATATTTACGACTGCACTCACATCTGCCCTCAATGTCCTTTCCATCCTTGTAGCGATGGAACCAGACGTCTGCCAAAGTCAGCAATACCCCTGTAAGTAGAATTGTGCCACATACTCGGTACAATGATGTCCCTATCGTGTGCGACGAAATCCTCGAGGATCTTCTTTGGGCTGTCCATAATGTCCACATCTCTCCAGTAAACCCATGAATGTTCAGGCTTTAATGCCGAGTAGAGGAGATAGTTTCGAGCTCTCGCCATGTTCTTGCGTCTCGGGCCTTGAGCTGCGAAGCCATGTCGTTCATCAACACTCTGCGAGGTGACCACTCCGAAATCCTTCTCTACAATCAATACTGCATTGAATGGCTCAGTCAACGTGTCTGATGACTTTTGTATCCGGGCAACTTCAGCTGAGAGGACTGCGAGAGTATCATCGCTCGAGTCGCCGACAAGAAACGCGAGGTCGATTAGGTGGTGAGGATATGTAAGTTCGGAGAGTAAATCAAAGTATTTCGGTAAGTATGGCGCAGCATCTCGTAGAGGAGTGAGGATGAGGACTCGTTCTTCGTTCGATACTGCTTTTGGAGTCGATTGGATAGGATTGAGGTCGACTCGTTTGATTGTTGATGAGTTGATCACCAATGGCTCGTGGTGATTAAATATCACTGGTGTCTGTAAATGTGCGTTCCAATCTACTGCCTGATTTGGCGTTAAGAAAGGCGTCGAAGGTCCCCAACAATAGAATCTGCAATGTGTCAGTAAATCAGCTCCACTGTCACAAGCACTGCAAAAGTAGAGCTACCAACCTTGACATTGTCTCTGCGGATGTTCCGAGACCTCTCCAGACAAGTAATACTATGCCGATGAATGCCACAGAAAGGAGGAACCTCGTGCGCGTCAAGAGATTCCATAGCTGTCTTGTGGGAATTTGACTCCAGTTGCTCTGAACAGACTTCCACGAGACAGATTTCCAGGCTGGGAGCAATGGCCCAGACTTCGAAGGTTTCCACATCGCGGAGCCCCCGATCAATTCGACCTTTCAAAAGAGCGCGCCGTTGCGGAGTTCCTCGATGGCGAGAGTTCGAAAACGCTTCGTGAGTTTCGTTGGATTGGAAGAACTAGAGCGCAGGGAGGTCGGTCTCTGCTCTATTTCGGTTCGCCAAGGCGGCGCTAGAGCGCGGCTGCAGTCGTAAACCTCCAAAACGTCCGTGGTCGAAGGCAAAGCTGTCGTGGAATACTCGTGATTATTGTATTTCAATTCTGAGATATAAGGTTGCAAATTCTCGCGTCTAAAATATCTTACGATTGAGAAAGTTACTTCAAGTTCCATCGTTCCTTCCAAAATTATCCAAGGTGAGACTCTCCACTCTCCACGCTCCACGGGGCAGTCATGTGACTGTATGAGCTCCTCATTTCTCGACCGAGCTGTATTTGAATTAATATAAATACTGCCCGATCTATCGAGATCCATTGTGCTGCTTCTATGGTGCCTATTTAACTTTCCACAGACTACAAATCACGGCTCTCTCGAGGTCCTTTTCTAGGCTCCAGCAGCCCTTGTCGTTCAGACAAAACACTGTGATCAATCTCTCATTCCCGGCGCGTCCTTCAAGAACATATGATATGTTTTCGAGACGCTCAGCTCGCTTGAGTGCGGCCTCAGATAGAGTCAAAGAGGACCCAAGCCTTGCAAACAAGGCAGCTACCCCCAAGGTGGCAAATACGAGCAGGAAGAGAAAGGCTATCCCACAGGATAATACGAAGCCTCTTCCGAACGGCAACGATGCAGGATCATCCACTCCCAAGAGGAAGAAGGCGACAAAGCCTGTCCCACCAATCACACCTACACCATCGGCAATTGGATTGATGGCTGCTCCATACAGCTCTAGAGGTAGTGATGACTCAATACCACCGCCAGGGAATCGTCTTGCAGTTCCCAATGGAACTAATGCTCCTTTGGTCTCTCCAGAGACACATCGATTGCTTGTCAACAAGCAAGTTGATCAAGTCTCTCCTTCTAAGAAGGCCAATATCAAGACTACTACAGGCAACATCTTGGACGAAGCAGTGGCACATATTATCAAGGTCGAGCCCAAGTTGAAGGAAGTATGTGACAAACACATATGTCACGTCTTCTCACCCGAGGGACTAGCCGAGGAGATTGACCCTTTCAGGAGCTTGGTCAGTGGGATAATTTCTCAGCAGGTATGTTTACGTTGCAATATTTTATAGGAGTCAGAATACTGAACTGGCTACAGGTCTCTGGAGCAGCTGCAAAGAGCATCAAAGCCAAGTTTGTTGCTCTCTTCAACACAGATCAACCAGATGTAGCGCTTCACTCGTTTCCGACTCCGTCCCAAGTCTGCTCCTTCACTATTGAATCTCTCCGACCGGCTGGCCTCTCGCAACGAAAGGCAGAGTATGTCCATGGCCTAGCTCACAAGTTCCACTCTGGGGAACTCACTACTGAGATGCTGTTCACTGCTTCATATGAAGAAGTCTTAGCCGAACTGATCAAGGTTCGAGGTCTTGGCAAGTGGAGTGTAGAGATGTTCGCTTGTTTCGGATTGAAGAGAATGGACGTATTTTCGGCTGGTGATCTGGGCGTACAGAGGGGTATGGCAGCTCTGATGGGACGAGATGTTGGCAAGTTGAAGGCTAAAGGAGGAAAGTGGAAGTACATGAGTGAGAAGGAAATGGAGGAAATCGCTGAGAGATTCAAGCCATACAGGTAAGTGGGCCTTCCCTTCACATCAGGACGTGCTAACTGGGTCGCAAAGGAGTGTGTTCATGTGGTATATGTGGAGATGCGAGGAGGTATTCTCGGGAACAGCAGGCACTGACATTTCCACCTTCGAGCAATGAGTCTTGACAGGACACGACGGAGTGACCGCCATGTAGCACTACGATTCAATGAGCAAATGCAAGCGTGAGGCATGGCATGTGATTTCTTGTTCCTTCACGTAGTAAGAAGACCACTTATACCGTTTAAAAGATCCCTTACCACTAAGCCTGCTCGTCTCTAACCCTCAACGGAACATCCACACCATCCGTCAACTCCCCTTACCGCGTCTCTCCCATCCTTCTCCTTCCCAACCACCCTCTCACACCTCCTCCCCAACTCTTCATCGTACCTCCTACTCTTCCAAGCCGCCACCTACCTCATTCCGCCCACTTAACTCCACTCCTCTCATCGTCCCTCCGCAAAAACACTCTCACCCCGCTCCGATACTGGCCCAGCACCAGCGTCGGCACAACCAGTAACTGTCCCGCTACGCATGTCAATGCAATCGCCGGGTACGCCATATCGATCTCCAAAAAGGCGTATTACTCACCGCTCCAGTTTCGGGTAAAGCGAGGCCGGCAGCGCCCCAGCGCGTGTAGCAGGAGCAGCGGTTAAAGACGCCGAACTGCACAGCGACGATGCCGCCCATAGTTGCGAGGGTGAAGAAACAGTCTTTTAGGAATATGAGGGAAAAGGAGAGGTGGAGAAAGCTGAGAAGGGTGCTGATGACCCAAGCGAGGTAGATGGCGAGGAGGCCGAAGTGGCGGCAGTCGAAGCCCATGGGCGGAACGAAGTATGATATTGGGATTCCGGTGAGGCGCCGGAGGTGACGATGATTAAGGGGAGGGTTCGAGAACCTGGTTTAAGAGCTAAGACATCGGTGGAGAGTAACTTCACTCCGTCCCAGGAGCGCAGAGACGGGGGAGTAGTTGACGGCTGGGTGGAGTTGATCTTCTCGATCACCGCGTTCCGTGCGACGTGAGGTTGCCAGGAGTAGATCCCGCCAGAGCACACTCTTTTGCTGGTTACCTCCCTATCCTCGAGATCTACTTCCTCGGGTTGTCCATTCACATACTGTACTCTTGTTAAGTGAGAATTCAACTCCATCAGCGGATCTAGTGCATCCCACTTGGGGAACGCACTCTTTACATCTGCTTTAAAACCCCTCAAGATCCTCGGGGTTGCGTTCTCAGTCTGCGAAACTCTAATAATGGATCCGAAGATAACAGTGGGGATAATCCAGTAATACACCGCTGAAAATGCAATGCTAAACGCTTCGATGTTGATGAAAGTCGGGGGGGTTGGGCCCGGATGCTGCACTCTTGGTGCGCCGAAATGCGATCACAACCGAGCTGATATAGAAGCATTGGGCGACGGTGATGGGTAAAAATTTGGTCGAACGGTCGGCTGCAAGGGCTTTGGCCGTTCGAAGGCAGATTTTGAGAAATTTGTCCCTATCGTCAGGAGACACTTTACCTGAAGTCCTAAATAAAGAAATCAGTCCTCTGTAAAGTATCCCACATATTGGAACCTCACAATCGATCTAAAATGAAGTTTTGAGCTTCTTCTCCCTTTTGTTGACCCCACTCGTCGTACGAGTCTGTGATTGCAACAAGGGCTTTCCAGTGTTGGGTTATGAATTTCTTCCGTCCATTGACACCGAGATTTCTACCAAGGCTTCTCGGGCCTTCGTTCAAATTGAACTGCTCCTCCCAGAAGATGGCGCGACGCGGACAGCTTGCTAATTTGAGCAGTAGATTTTTCAGTGTTGAAATGGGATCTCCCATAACATGCAGAAGCACGAAGGCTTCAGCCAGCAGCGTTAAAGGGGGTCTTGGAAACACGGCTACCAATTGTAGCAGAGGGAACTTCCACTGGAAAGGGGGGGGTCAACATTCCCTCTTGTCGTCTTCGTGAATTAATAAAAGGAGAGATGATGAATCGAAACGCAAGCTCGGCTTGGGAATAAAGATAGGCGCACAGTCGTCGGCCTTGACCAGATATCGGCAGCAGGATACTCAGTCCATCCATCTCCTATAAATATTTCGCAGGAAGTTCGAGTCAAAGCCGGGCTTTGTTGGAATAGCCTTGAGTTGTTGGGACAAGCATTATATATAGCTTGAGTAATGACCCACACACAGGCTTGCAAATTGGAAGCCGGTTGGAGATATACTGTTTGGAAATGGATTGCTACAATTGTAGGCAAAAGTTGGATTGAAGTCGCATACGGGAATAGGAGATGATGTATTCATTGGAGGCAGGGGCGAAGGAGACTCGTATGCCTATCAGTAAAAAGTAGAATCGGGAATTAATTACAAAACTGGACCATAGGGCCAGGACTTCTGCATCTTATGTGCTGCTAAATGTATGAGGAAGGGGGTTAAGAATCAGATAACTCAGCCTCGTTGTCCTACCAGTTCAGCTTGGCCGAAGGCATATTCTGCCTCTAGCTTCTCTCCAAACTCAAATAAAGCCAACAAGAACCAACAGTGGCACAAGTGCAAATATTCTGCAGCCTCAAAATCCGGGAAAAAGGAAAATACGAAGCCTTGCGCGCGGGCCGCGAATGCTTGCTGTGTATTGGTCTGGTCTCGTGCTTATGAACCAGTTCCGGGACAGCCACAGGCAGACTCGCCAAGCCAGACTCATGACTGGGATCTTGTCGTTCGAAGGACCTTCAGTAGTGTTCCAAATGGGAAGTGTCTCTGTGCCTTCCTCTGTACATCTCGTGATGAAAAGACAGTAGAAGTGACATACTTGTGATAGTAGCTTCGTGAAATTATGGGGTAGGAGATTAACCAGAGACACCTCGTTTGAGAGGAGTTCATCAACAAGCCTCAAGAAAGATGGTGGTGTTTGTGCAAAGGACTTGAGATTTTGAAATTTCCCAGATCTATAAATATCGAAAATTAGCAGCCACCGAGCGATTGTATGGTAGCTCCATGGTGCGGCCGAGTGCAGACTCTAGACCTAAGATAGAACGTTAACTTAGTCAAGAAAACTTGGATAACGACGTTACGAGAACCAAGAAAGATGGTAGGAATATTCACATGTATAGGAAACTATGAATGAAGATTGGACCTGGTCAAGAAAAGTCTTTATAAAACGTTACATCGCTCCGGGCAATCCGAACGATCGATGAGTGTACAAACTCGCCGAGTGGCTTTGATGGCGTCCGGCAGTCCAGCAAACACTTGTGGCCAACTCGGCACGTATCAACAGTTCCCTTCAGCTTGAGACAGCCGGCAGAAAGTAAGAATTCCAAGAACGATGTGAAGTCTGGACTCTCGATACTGTTTTATCCAGGGGACTCGGCAACGCACAGGAAAGGAGGCTTCCTCCACGTGATTATCCGGAAGCCTCTGCTCTCTTCCTTCTCCTGGCTCCGGGTTCCTGCAGGTCGAGCCCAGAACGCTCACATGCATCGACCAGTAGCTTCCCATCATTCTAGATGTTTCAAAACAGATCTCGATGACGAACTCAATCCCTTCATTGAACCTTCGCCTCAATACGTCTCCTTGGTGCAAGAAAAAAATCTCCTGAAAAAGAAGTTTGATGACCGTTTCCAAAGTTCACAGGAAGCAGTGAGAGAAGATCGAAATCTCAATATGAAATGGGTAGGCGAGATTCGCACTTTATGCATCTTGCTCATAAATGTTTCTAGGGTGGTGGTAAGGGACCCCGGATGCGCGAGAAGATCAGACGAAGGAGGGCGAGTGTGACGCCACGGGCACTACGATCAAAAGCGGACCATCGACAATCTATATCCTGGGCAGGTGGTAGAAGTGTCCCAGGGTCCTCGTCGGCCATCGATACTGTACGAGTTCAGCCAGCGGTGAAGCTCGACAAGACTTCGAAGCGGTGATCACAATTCAAATGGGAGTGCCTGTTTCATAGACGCGGAGACCAGCAATGCAGGTGTAACGGGCGGCGCCAAAAAGCAGTTGCAGTTGCAGTTGCAGTTGCAGTTGCAGTTGCTCCGCGGTGTGCTTTTTGGCGTGAAGAACAAGAACAGCAAGGGACTACTTCTTCGAGTCAAATGTCGAAAGGGACTTCTCGCTCGCGCCAGCTTGGCTCAGAGGTTGTGGCGCTTCTCCAATTTCAATTGGCGACCAAGTTGGCGGCTGATAGGGGCTGATTGGGTGAAGGCAGAGAACGTGCCGCCCCCAGGCCCAAGGGCACTGAACGTAATCTCATCCGCTGTCTTTCGGCTTGCCCACCACTGCGCTTTAGGGAAGGTCGCTTTTTCTTCAGGCTTAATGGGGATTGAAGCGAGCGTAAAAAGCGGACACTCACAAGGGACCTTGTAAAGTCAGGGCTAGGATGAACGACCCCAAAGGCATCTCACATTGTCTGGATATCGAGCATTTCGAAAGAGTTGACTCTAGTTCCAATACCCATTACTGACGGCATCTTACCCTTCATCTAAATTTCTCTGGCTCTCAAACAATTCTCGTCACTTGAAAATTCCAAATTCCAAATTGAGATATTTCATTTTTCTTTCTAACATCGTTGATGCCTTCCACCGCATACCAATTGTATGCCGCTTTTACCTTCGAGCCAGGGTGTGGCAGACCGTCGTTGGCCCCTGCGTGATAGCTAGCCACAGGCCCGCCCAAGATGCACAAGTCCAAGAAACTCCCGCAGCGGAGGTAATCCAACCTCCATATCCTGCTCCCCTCTCTTCTTACCTCACCCTCTCCCTTCTTACCTTACCCTCTCCGACCTTCTCTCCATACTGGTCTTCTCCGCATTCCTCTCGACCTTGTATGTGTATTTATTTTGGCTGATGAAAGTTGAATTTGATCGCATATTTCCCATCTCTTTTCTAAGCGCGCCGGGTGTCCGGACGACCTCTGGAATCTGCCTTCACAAATCGAAACCATATCATAATTGAGCAGAGTCGACGACTTAACTGTCTTTGACTTGCTCGGCCCTTATATTTCCTTCATGATCCAGCAAATATAATCCTAATATCTCCCGGCTATCTCGAGTCTGGTCACTTCGAGTCCGCAACCTGCATCAGTTGTCTCAGCGCCTCAAAGGTCCCATATCCTCACCGAGGGTTGGGAACCGTCATCTGTTGCTTCACTGTGCAGTCCGGACTGCGATTGTCAGCTCGAAAGCTCTATTCCCAGAGCAAGTGTCGGCAGGGACGACGACTAACCGGATATCTCTCAGCGAGAGCTGCAGTCCTTCGTGCGCCGTCTCCTTCAACCAATACTTCGCTCCGCCAGCTATATCTTCAGAGCTCCCCGGGATAGATCTGGGCTTTGCAAACAACTGGCCACACCAATTGCAACTTTACAGAGTGTCTAGCTCTGTCAATTGCACACCAGAAGCTGTTACGAGCATTCGCTCGATATCTGCTGTACTCCAAGCTAATACACGATGCTGCTTTCCAAGCAGCTTCTTGTGTTAACCGCATGTGTCACCTCCATCTCCGCCTTGTTCCCTTGGTATCCAGATTATCGTTGCATCGAATACCACGAATGCCACAGCAAGAGGGAAATCGAGGATGTTGCTCCCCGCGGCGAGAATCCGGTCACTTTCAAATTGGTTCAAAGACCGTCGCGAGTTAGTATGATCTCATGATTCTCTCAGAAAGACTGCTAAATCTGTTCTCTTAGAATCCACTTGCACGCAAAAACATCCCCACAAGGGTCCAGAGGGAGAATGAGAGAGATGGCCTTCTGAAAAGAACAAATACCTACTCGATCATGTCCGCTGCCACACCAACTCAATCGACCAGTGCAGGGGTTGACCAGGATGGGACCGATTATAGCTATTTCATTCAAGTTCAATTCGGATCAGCCAACACGCCAATGTACATGCTCATCGACACTGGAGCTGGATCATCTTGGGTAATGGGCCCGTCTTGTACCTCCAGCGCATGCAAGGTTCACAATTCCTTTGGCGCAGGAGACTCGACAAGTTTTCAAAGTTCGACACAATCTTTTTCCGTGGCATACGGTACTGGATCGGTCAGCGGCACGCTGGGCACAGATACCATCTCAGTCGCTGGCATCAAGATGTCTCTGGAATTTGGCGTTGCGAACGTGACGAGTAGCGACTTCACGAGCTTCCCTATCGATGGCATTTTGGGTCTGTCTCTAGCAGAAGGAGCCACCCCAAGTTTTCTGGATACTTTGGTGTCGTCCAAAGCTCTCAAATCCAATGTCTTTGGGGTCAGTCTCAACCGAGCTAAGGACGGGAGCAATACCGGAGAGATCAATTTTGGCGCCCCTGATACTTCGAAATACAACGGCAATCTGAATTATGTTTCCGTATCATCGAACTCTGCAGGGGATTGGGTTGTTCCTGTGAGCAGTATACAGTATGGGACTGCGAAAACTCCAGCCGCTGGAAATGTCGCCTACTTGGATACCGGAACCTCGTTCATATTCTCGTCTTCCGCCCAAGTTGCACTTCTACACAGTGTGATTACCGGCGCCAGTTCCAGTGACAATATAACCTTCACGGTTCCCTGTGGCACTACAACACCGATATCTTTCACGATCGGCTCAAACACATATTCCGTTGCAGCTGAAGACTGGGTTGGTGGAAAGTCCTCGAATGGAGATTGCACGAGCAACATCTATGGGCAGGCTGTGGTAGGTGATGACTGGCTGCTTGGAGATACCTTCCTCAAGAATGTGTACGCCTTGTTCGACGTAGACCAGAAGAGAGTCGGTTAGTGTCTGATTCCCACGTTGAATGAGAGTATAACTAACATAAGTAGGATTGGCCGCCGCTGCAGGTGTGGCTGCATCATCGATATCTGCAACTCCTACTACGACTATAGGATCAACTGCCGCGCCAGGTTCGTACTTCTTTTGCTCTCTATATCCACAAAATCTAACAATCGTATAGTAGCCTCGGCCACTTCAGGTTCTACCACATCCCCCAATGCCGCTCTATCCTCTAGCACCGCAAAATCAAACCCATCCGAAGCCGCCTCTCCTGGCCTCAATGGCCACCAAACCTCAACCTCTGGCACTGCTGTAGCCGAAACAGCTTCAGCCAGCAGCCCAACATCCACCAGCGGCAGTCAATCCGATGCACTATCACTACGTCCCGGACTACTCACCGCGTTCGGCTCCCTCATCTTCCTCTCACTCATATCATAACCCACCCTCAACCACTCTTACCATCGCCGATACGGCTCCTAATCATCACGACTCTTTCATTAATTACGATACCCGACTGAGCGCAACGCTCATTGTTATCATTATCAGTTGTATAAAATTTCAGAAGCCTCCATTTGAGGGCAAATTGTAATAGCATAGCATAGTTGGCGGTTCTCTCATTTGCATGAGCCAGCGACGAGAGCATTGGCCTGGAACCGGAATCCAAAAGCAGCTGCAACGCATAGAAGATTGCAGGAGCACATACATGTACATTCTAGAGGTCTTGTTACACATAATTGACCACTCTGACAAAAGATTTGAGGTTGATGTATGCTCCATGCGATTCTGATGAAAGTGAAATTGTGATGACCATTTGATGAGACACTGGGTGAAATTTTATACTGTATCTGATCTTGGAGGAAATCAGCTATATAATAGCGAAGACAGGCTGCTTCCTGATTCTCTACACAACAGTTGAGAGACCAAAAATATATCCAGTTCTTCATAAGCACCTTGATCTTCAGCCACTATTCCTACCTATAGGCCAAATCGTGTTGGAATCCTCAGCATAGTACGATTCGACAACAGTCTTTTATTTGGCAATAGAACAACAATTAACCACAGGCTTTATAACAACAGGAGCCTCGCTACACCTACCTTATCCACTTTCCGTCTCTACGCTCGATGTTCAGTGATATTGACGGCTGAGAAAGATGAGGAATGGGAAGTGACGGCCCAACAATGGAATGGTGTGTTGGTTGATGACTTGAGGATGAATGGATGCTTATTATGTTGAGTGGGTAGTGTTTTAAACCTACTTACTGACTGATAGCTGGCCGACGTGCTTGTGGATGAATTCACAGCGGTTGGGGAGCTCCATGTTGACGGTGAGACTGCCTTTATGTAGACATTAAGCGAGTTGATGAAAAGGGAAGGGAGTCTTGCTTGTTGCTTCATAAAAAGAAATGTTCAATCCAAAATAGCAGACTCAGTCACTTTCTCAATCAATTAAGATCTTTAGCAATGTGAATTTACATTTCCGAGAGAAACTATCTATCTCAGGAATAAAGAGGGGAGGACACAATTACGACGTCAGCCACTTCTGCACTTGGTAAATGCTAGGACAGAGTGATTGGTGAGCTTAGTACACACTACACACTTGACAAAGTACGGACTAGCAGATCTCCTAGAATTACATAAATACCGCGATCAGGTTGTTCTACATTATTAAAGTTTTTGTCCTGTCAACCGTTAACCTGATTCCGGCCATCAATTTTAGTGAACGTCGAAAGTAGGTACCGAACGTCGAAAAGAGGGACGAGTGTTGGTCGGGCAGATTGGCAGGTTGTGAGGTTTCCAGTCTCAGAAAGTTCACTGTTACACGTCGTCTTTATTGAATGAAGGACGTTTGTGGAATTCTATTCTTTATATCTGGGCCGATCGGTGACAATGATGTACTTTGTTTGGATGAAGTTGAAGGTTGTCTTGGTGGACTCTAGGCAGGGAGAGAGTGAAACTGCATTTATATAAATCGTAGGGATTAAGCGAGGTGAGGAATGGGAGGTGAGGTTTACTAGTTGCTTTCTAGGGGGGAATTTTAAAAAATTCAAATTCAAAAGCAATACAGCAGATCTAGTCACTTTCACTTCAACATCCCTTAGTTTATCCTGACCCTCGAACACATCCATTTCGACCCATAACGCCCTGGTCCTGGCGGAAGACCCTGACCCTTTGAGCCCCACAAAGGACCCGCGTCTAAGCGAGCAAGGATCTGGAATTACGTATCCAGACCACATCAGCCAGCCTCACATGCCTCACTCTCCCAAACCACAACACCAGAGCACCATGCTTCCCCGATAGCATCATGGCCAAGGCCAAAACCAACACCGCTCGTACCGAAGGAGAGAGCCCCTCCCATCCTGCAAATGAAGAAGACAGGCGTCTTCTCGCAGCAGACTCAGACGACGAGGACGAAGATATAATCGTGCTCCCGGGAGCTATAGACACCAGCTCCATCCCACCTCAAGACGAGCCACGAACTCCCCGCACACCGAATCGTGTTCGATTTGATCTGCCTGCCCTCGACACTTCCCCATCCCAAGAAGTAGGACCCAATGGCGCGCCTCCGCCGTACGCAGATTCTCCTCCCACCTCCGGGCGGCGAGACCCACGCCCGCAATTCACGCCTTTGCTTACAGATATCGAGGCCCCTTCGGTGACATTAGCTACGAGCCCTTGGGGCGATGAAGATGTCCACGAATGGGCGGAAAGAGAGCGCACACGTCCCAAATCCGGACTCCGGAGCGCATTCATGAACATGGCGAACTCCATCATCGGCGCAGGAATCATAGGACAACCCTACGCATTCCGGCAAGCCGGCTTATTAACAGGAATAATTCTGTTAATTTTGCTTACAATAACCGTCGATTGGACAATCAGGCTCATTGTCATAAACAGTAAGCTGAGCGGGAGCAATAGTTTTCAAGGGACAGTTGAGCACTGCTTTGGCAAGACGGGATTGATTGCTATAAGCGTAGCACAATGGGCATTTGCGTTTGGCGGCATGGTGGCGTTTGGGATTATAGTTGGAGATACGATTCCGCATGTGTTGGCGGCAGTGTTTCCGGGACTGAGAGATATACCGGTATTGGGCTTGCTCACGAATAGGAGGGCGGTGATTGTGGTTTTTATACTGGGGATTAGCTATCCATTGAGTTTATATAGGGATATCGCTAAGGTACGTTACACATACGGCGTTGATGGGGGAAGGATCAAGCTAATTGGAGCAGTTGGCAAAAGCGAGTACGCTGGCGTTAATTAGTATGATGGTTATTTTAGTTACAGTTATCATCCAGGGATTCCTGGTTCCCAAAGAAGATAGGGGCACTTTTGACACACCCCTCCTCACACTCAACGATGGCGTATTCCAGGCTATAGGCGTAATATCGTTCGGTACGTATTCAATTCCCATTCAGACCTTATATATGCTGACGGTATACGACAGCCTTCGTCTGCCACCACAACTCCCTCCTCATATACGGCTCCCTCAAAACCCCGACCATCGACCGCTTCGCTCGCGTCACCCATTACTCCACCACAATCTCCATGCTCGCCTGCCTCGCCATGGCCCTCGCCGGCTTCCTGACCTTCGGCTCCCTAACTCAAGGCAACGTGCTCAACAACTTCCCTTCTTCAAACGCAATGGTTAACATTGCGCGCCTCTGTTTCGGGCTCAACATGTTGACCACTTTACCCCTCGAAGCTTTTGTGTGTCGGGAGGTGATGCTGAATTATTGGTTCCCCGGGGAACCATTTAATCCGCATCTGCATTTAATTTTTAGCACAAGTTTGGTTGTGTCAGCTATGACGTTGAGTTTAATTACGTGTGATCTGGGAGCGGTGTTTGAGTTGATAGGCGCGACGAGCGCATGTGCGTTGGCTTATATTCTGCCGCCACTTTGCTACATCAAACTTAGCAGCAGGAGTTGGAAGACGATACCTGCTGTTATATGCGTGGTATTCGGGGTGGTAGTGATGGGCATCAGCTTGGTCCAGGCGGTAGCAAAAATTGTGAGAAATGAGGGCGGGGTGGCGCAGTGTCATTGAATAGCGATCGAATATTTAGAAAGGCTAGAGAGATAGATAACATGTTTTAGTATAGAGTGTAGCATATGAGGAATGTTTCCTTTGAAGTTTGAGCTGGTATTTCTGAGGTGATGAGATTGGGATGTGTGCTCGATGCAAGTTCTTTGAAAACCAAAATGAAGCTGATTCAAGGCTGAGTGAGTGATGATTCCTAGGTGTCTTTGATGTTTGCCACTTGGTTGTTCTTGACTTCTTGTGTCATTCTCGAATATCCCAGGCTTTGAATATCCCAAGCCTTGGATACTTTTGGTTCTTCGATGCTTCTGTATCTTAGACGCCTTAGCTTCACACGTTGCAATTAGGCCTTAAATACCTTCAGTTTTTAAGTATCTTTGATTCTTGAACCTCTTTGGGTCTGGATTATCTTCGGGCCTCGATTATCCAAAAAGTCATCTTCCGAAAACAATTCATGACGTGCGGAAAGAGCTCAAGGCACACGAACGAGCAGTTTGAGAGGAGCCTGAGCTGATCGCAGAGATCAACGGTTTTTCTTTCTTGGATGTCTCTTGATCTTGGACCTCTCTACTCCTTAGATGACTTTATCGTTGCCGTCGAGGTTGCTGTCGCTATCAAGGTTGATGTTGCTGTCGAGGTTACTGTTGCTGTCGAGGTTACTGTTGCTGTCGAGGTTACTGTTGCTGTCGGAAAGTAAAGCACTGTCATAATGCAGCAAGTCAAGAAATACAAGTAGCCCATACAGTATCAAGTGCTCTGTGGCGTAGTGGTATGCATACTACATGCCAACCGTAGCAGGTGTGGTGGTGATTGGCGGGAAAAAGCAAGTAAGCATAAGCACATCTTTGGACTCAAGGTATCCTGAGAGTTGCAAGATAATTATCCAACATGAAGTGGGAGCAAATATTGCATGATGTAGTTGCAATGCTCTTGTCTCAGGACATTGAAGTTGCTACTGACTATTGATAAAGACGTCCCATTTCGGTGGGCTCGCTTAATTAGCGAGGGGCTTCTGTCCAAACAACACAAGTCAATAAGGTAAAGCAGTAATAACACGCAGAAGAATACAACGTGAGGTCAGACGGGTCATAACTGAGGCGCATGACCAATGCCAACCACCAGTGCTCATCTTGCAACAAGGAAGACCTTCATCGCTGTAGCACAGAGAGGCTTCTGAATCTGATGCTCAACCCACTGCTCCCACTTTGTCTGCTCCGACGCTTGCCTCGCCGCTCTGTTTGTGCCTCTGTTGATCCATCGGCTTGTCCTTTGGTCTCTTCTTTGAGTACGTTGGCACCGTTGTCTTCGCTTAAGGCACTGGTAAGGTTCGTTATTCAAGGTCCCATTAGATGGCACATGGGATTCGACTGACTTATAACCATCATCCTCATCCTCCTTTACTGTACTCTTCAACATTCTTACACTGTCCGCGGTAAACCCTTCCGCAACCGTGTCATCAAGGTTTCCGATCCAACCGAGAGACTTATTGCTGTACAGCATACTCATTAGTCTCTCCAATATTACCACTGCCATGCTAACGCCTGGAATCACACTCACTCCTCAATCGGCCACCCATAAATTGCAGCGTCGCACAATAGCTGGAAAGCCAATCTGTTCCCGCACTCGTGTTCGAACAAGTACTCGTGTCCATCATCTCCCGGGTTCTCTTGAACCGTGGGTCTGCGGCATTTTTGGCTCCTGCATTTGCATTTGCAACGCTTGTTCTTCATGGCGTGGCGAATGATCTTGAAGTCGGGACAAGTGGTGTTGGTGGGATGCTGGGCCGTGCGTTGAATGTGGTCTAAGCAAATGATTGTGAGCGTCTTGACCCGTTTGCAGGTGCTGTATGTAGTGACGGTTTGTAAACACATATTGTTGGATAAGTTATGGTGATTGTTAGAGAAATTCCGAGCCGACGAAACTTGAAAGGTTTTGAAGTGACCGGAGTTGATATGAGGAAGGTACAATGGCTAGCAAGGCCAGAACATTGGAGGCAAGACAACTTTCTCCACTCACAGCAGGTGCAGGTACGAGGCAGAACTCATTTCCATGAGTTATCATGATCCCGAAAGCATTTTGAATAAAGCCTGATGTCAGCACTTGTAGCACTGCTCGCTCATAAATTATCGGACACCTTTGGGAGCATCATTTCCCTGAAGTATTCTCCTTGCATTGTATGCTATGAAGGCGTTGGTTAAACGGAGTAGAAGAAAGTGCTTGAGCGGGAATTGAACATCCGCTGAAGAAATACAATGCCGATGTGAGACGTACCTCGGCCGTTCCAGCTTTCGTAACCTCGCTTTGGTGTTGGCGAGTAAAGCCGAAGACTAAATAGGGGGAGGCACGTTGTCAAATCTCACTGGGTCATCTCGAGTGATTGTGAAGACAGAGAGGGCGAAACCGGTCAACAAGGAAGTAAGCATCGACTAACAGTATAGAGAATCTGTCGAACGTCCGCAGGTCTTGGAGCAAAACTCGTGTTGATCATGAATCAAAAAAGTAAGCATCGGCAAAGCACAGTGAGTCGAGACCAAGATCCTTTCCCGGCAGTGAAGATCAAGATCAAGTTGACTCAAGTGAACGTCGACGAAGAACAGGAAGTCAAATACTCATAGAAAGAACATCACACATTCACGCAATTTGAAGGCCCTCAAATCTCGAAAGCATCTCTTGGTAGACTACGCCTATTGCTATTACACCGTTACAAAGATGCGCATCCAGTCTCCTCATCTGCCCTCCGCAACGCACCCTGGGTAAAGACGCAGCAACAGGGCCATGACCTTACGACCCAGACCCAATCTGAGCGCAGGAGAGAAGGAGACGCATACACACAGAAATATCTTGCAGGAAACGCATTTGGAGAGACAGAGAAGAAATAGCGCAGCATAGTGAGAAAGAACCCCCCATGCCAAGATGTGTCCGAACCAGGAGATGAAGAAGAGGATGCCGCAAGTGTCGTGTATCAAGGTACGATGAGTTCTGCGAGGATTCCGAGGTGTATCAAAAGTAGTAGTTCATGCCGGAAAAAGGAGCAATGCACTAGTCTGCAAGTACAAGTCCCATCCTGAAGCATCCCTACCACCTATCCGAGCCGTAGCATAGAGAATCCGGGCATTAGAGAAAGAGAGGTCGAAAACGGTATCTTTACAGGACAATGCACTTCTTCTCCTTCTTCTTCTTGGTCAAGAGGGCGGCGCGTGTGGCGTGTTCGAAAACCTCACGGACACCCTCATTGGTCTTTGCGGAACACTCAAGGTACTTGTAGGCGCCAATCTTCTTGCGAACCTCCTCACCCTGTGCGGAAATGTTAGCCATGTTCCTAAATTGTGATTCCATTCGCAGTAGTGTTTCCCCCTTTTGAAAGGTGAGATCGGGGATGGTCTTACCTGCTCGGGAGTAACAGGCTTTTGGCTGGTCTTGTGGAGTTCCTCAATGGTCTTCTGGTCGTAACGGAGATCCTTCTTGCATCCAACGAGGATGATAGGAAGGCCACTGCAGAAATGCAAGACTTCGGAGATCCACTAAGTGAGCACGTGTCAGCGAGATCTTATCTTCCAGATCGGATTGGAAAGTGAAGGAAAGCAGCAACTCACCTTCTCTTGGACGTTATCGAGGGAATCCGGGGAGTCAACGGCGAAGCAGATGAGAATGACGTGCGAATCGGGGTATGAGAGGGGTCTGAGACGGTCGTAGTCCTCCTGTCCAGCCGTATCCCATAGAGCTAACTCGACATGCTTTCCGTCAACCTCGACATCGGCAACGTAGTTCTCAAAGACGGTGGGGACGTAGACCTGTGGATCCAAGTAATTAGTCTGGCATCCTGTCTTGTATATTCGTACGCTATCGGCTGTGGTGGAGCTGTGTTGAAGGTGACGCGGTGTGCGAAGGCTGTTTAATCTCTTACCTCAGGGAATGTACCCTTGGAGAATACGATTAACAAGCAGGTCTTTCCGCAGGCCTATTGATGGAGAAGTCAGTATATTTCCTGGCGGTCATAAGGCAGGTGGGAGTTGGATGCAGATCGAAACAGAAGGTGAAGTTGAACGGTAGAGGGGGAAAAAAAGGACGCGGATATTCTTACACCATCACCGACGATGACGAGCTTTCTGCGAATTTCTGCCATGTTGACGATTTGCGTATGGAAGAGACGAGGGTTGGGCGAGGGTTGTTGAAGGGTTGTTGTTGAGATCTGGGAGTTGGTTTGAAGAGGAAGACGAGGTGCAAGTAGCTGGCGGTTTAGCGTGGAGCTAGTTCAAGCCTGAAGTGCGAAGCGGCGGCCTTTCTATGCGACAGCTGAAGAGCCGGAACTATCAAGATCCAAAATCACGCCGGGAGCCCAAAATATCGGAGAATCTTAACAACGCGACGCGGGTGGCTGATAAATGCAATGTCAAGATCAGATTTTGGGTATTCAACTCTGCGGTGGTCAGATTTTATGGGCAATTTCCTTATTTATGGCTTCCGCACAGAGATTACCTGGACAAGAAATACGCCTTGGCCAATGCTCCCGAAGCATTTGCACGATTCCTGGGCCTTCCAGAGGACTTGATTTCAACGATTTATTCCTGTAGTTTTGCTTCATGTTTCAAATACTCAACATCTCTGCTCTTCTTTCTGCATCTTCAGGTAAATTACCTTTCTTCTCTTGTCAATTAGTCGGTGTCAGCTGCTTTCTCTGCAGTCCTACCTGGCAGTGTCTTTCTTCCGGCCCCGATGCCTTTCCTTCTGCCTTCTGTCCTTAAGTTGTGAATCACCGATTCTTCGAAACACCATATGCGTTTCGAAGACTCACAACGCGAGCACCTCCCCGAAGTCCTGCTTCCCCTCAACCTGCTCCGCTTTCCGCCCATATCCGCCTCCAGACATGACGGCCAAGTCTCACTACTGTACGAGTATTCGGTCTCGCTCGCCTTGGGCAAAGGAGTTGTAGAGAACAACCACCGAGAGACCAGCAAAAGTCCTTGTACAGCTGAGGAGTGGCATATCGTCGAATGGCTCCAGATGGTAGTCTGCACAGCGAACTTTACAGAAAGCCTAACCAATGACTCCCTAATTTCCTGCTGCACCGTAACTCCGCTGTCCACGCACATCTGGAGAGGCGCAGCTTGACTGGTCGGGACGTCAGGATGTTCGGTAGCGGCATGTAGGACTTTGCAGGACTTTATGAAACTTTATGTCAACCCCTTTTCGGTAACAGCGAAGATGTGCATTAGCATGTGGTAAGCGATAAAATCGCAGTAAATTCATACTCAGCCCTACCAGAGGCTTTTTCTTAGCCGCTTCAGGCCCGTAGAAATTTCCAAATTGGTGCCATTGCGTAGTTGTACTGTACAGTTAGGCACCCAGGTATCTTCCTCTCCGCCAATTACCCCTGAGATACTGCCATCACGTGAGTGCCCACTAGCGCGCCAAGACGAAATATGGAGCTCGATCCTAAAAGTATCAGTCCAGCTCAGACGACAAGATTATTCTCGTGCCAGCCATTGTCGCCCACGCCTGTCTGCAAAATGCAGAAGGTAATTCGGCGCACCTTACTTGCGGAACGGCAAGCTGCACGCCGCAAAGCAAAACGAGCTGCCCAGAACAATTTCGAACGGCTCAAGGTCAAACGGGATCAAGCTGCATTCCGCCGCCGAGAAGAGGTGAAGCATCTCAAGGGAGCGGCGCAAGCATTCAAGGAAGACTGGGAGTTAGGTCCATTGGCGCCGAGGAGAGATGGTATAGGCGATAGGAAGGAAATCCCTGGCACTATCAACCAAATCCTGTTACAACGACCATTCGTCCTGCGAGATAAGTTGAAGGAGCAACTGGAGCCATTTGGAGGAGACCTTATTGTCGAGGGCGATCGGGTGGTTCTATTGAGTGGAAGGGATAAAGGGAAGATTGGGACGATCACGAGGATAGAGCCGCAGAGAGGAGAGTGCTATGTCGAGGGTCTCAATATGGTAAGTTATTCTCAGAACTCCATCATCGACAATTGAGTTCCAAGTCCATACTAAAACGTCTTGTAGGCGGATGTAAATATCCCGGCCTGGAGAATTCCTGGCGAGGAGCAAGACAAACGCCCACTCCGTTCCACCGAGCAAGGCTTCCCCCTCACAGATATCCGGCTCGTTCATACCCTCAAAGACGAAAATACCGGCGAGATGCGGGACGTAATAGTCAAGAAGCTCGTCAAGTCTGGAGAATTCTACAATCGGCACACTGGCCGCAACAAGAAGTGGCGTGCAATTGCAGGACTCAATATCAATGTTCCTTGGCCTCGCAAGGAACCTACAGTATACAAAGACAAAGCGGCTGATACTCTGAGAGTGGAGGTCGAGACCAAGACTTTCATGCCGACGTTATTACGGCCACCGATGCCAGGGAGTGTGATCGATGAGTTGCGGAATAAGTACTCGAAGTTCAGGACGAGACACGACCCTGAGTACATTGAGGCAAAGATGAAGGAGGATGAGGAGAAGGAGGCCAAAAAGCGGGAGGCTAAGGCCATGAGACAGACGCCACTCAAGGAGTTCAATAAGCAACAGAGGGCACTGAGGAGGCTGAAGAAGAGAGATCTGACTCCAGAGATGATGGAGAATATCGGAAAGATAATGGCGATGAAACTGGATTCTGCCACTTTATCGAAGGTCGTGGCCGAGCCGGAATCAGAGCGCTTGGATGCATGAAGTGTATGATATTAGAAAACATGTACGGCATAGGCAGCATAGTTGGCGTTGCAAAATCTCGGTCTAGAGACACCTCTTCTACAAAACCAACATAAACAAGATCTACTTGTCTATAACAATATTTGCTTTTTTCAACTTGAAAAAGATCTTCTTATCCCTCACAGTATTTACTTTTTCCAACATGAATAAGATCTTGTCCTTTCAAAAGAATTCCTGTTTTTTTCAATACGACAAGATCTTCTTGTCTACACAAACTTTGACCTCAGCAAGATCTTCTTGCTCATCAAAGTACGCACTCCACGTTCATGCTGAATTACAAGAACACTAAGAGACGACGATTCTACCAGTTGATATCAACTTCATGCTTACAGCCATGCCATCTTCTCCAAACTGCCGACCGCTTTTGGCAAAAAGACCCCTCAAAAAAAGATCCCCAATTGAACAGCAACTTTCTTTCTTCTATCCTCAAAATCAATCCAAAACCCATGTGTAATAAAAGTGAATCAAGCAGCAAAAAGAAGTTCGGCCCCGGTGTCGCTGGCTTACATCTCCTTGCTGATTCGGTTTGGCGGTACTAGTTGTTGACCCAATGTTATATTCGTCCTTGGCGATGAGCCAGTTTGTCCTGAGGAGTGCTTTCTTGCTCCTCGATGCCCCTGGTTGTTGGGAGGGAAGGGCTTATTTGAATACATATGGGTTAAAGTGAGGTCGGTTAAGGAAAGTCAACCTTACTTTTGTCACTTGGAGGTCTCCTATGGCAGAACAAGAGTCGACATCTGGCAAATCAAAGCATCAATTTTCTTCCTTCTACGTGCCTAGCAAAGCAAGCTTCTCAAATGGTGCAATTACTGGAAGCTCCTTCTGCTTCCCAGCAGCCTCAATACTCTCCTGCAACACCGCATCACCACCAACAGCTCTATATCCCTCTTCTCCCGCCAGTCCATTCGATTCCACCTTCGTCTGTTCATCCATCCCAAAAACCTCAGGCACACAAGCCTTACACATCCCCACCACCTCTCCCAAACTGCTCTCAATTGCTCTAGCTCTCTCCCACATGCCTCGTCTCACCAAGCCCTCCACTAAGCGCCCTACTTCAGGCCTCACACTCTCCACTCTCTCTATCAACCGTCCCACGCTCGCTACCAAATACTCCTCCTCATACACACTCCCCTTCTTCCCCCTCGCCCTCTTTCTCTCCTCCCTCCTCCTATTCTTGCTCGTCGCGCGACTAACCCCCGTCCCAGCCGTCCCCAAACTACCGCCTTGACTCCCCTTCCCCGTGTACCGCGTAAACAGACTCCTATTCGTGCTCAGTCTTGAGCTCGCAGCCACACTAATATCATCCGGGATCTCGCCATCGCCGCCTCTTTCCCCTTCATAGAACGCTAATGGATCAGCGAGAGCCTTGCAGCGGAGTTCGCGGATACGGGGGACTTGGGCTAAGAGCTGGGCTTTGCATTCAGCGAGGAGCTCGGTGCTGGATGCGAGGGCGTCGCCGAGACCGGGGTCAACGACTTCTTCTAAGAACTCTGGGCGGTTTTTGAGAGCAACGAGGTGTAAAGCTTCGGCGAAAAAATAGCCTTTGCAGAAGGCGCGGCAGGCGTTGGGGATGGAGGAGAGGTATTCGAGCTGGATGGTGCCGGCAGCGAAGTAGTCTTTACTTTCGGTTAGGGCGTCGTAGAGAGTAGTTGCTAGTTCTGTGAGAGGAGCGCCGGAGACAGGAGGCGTTTGGGAGAGAGCGCAGAAGAGAGTTTCGCGCCAGGAGGAGGCGCCGGCGGAGAGGTAGCAAGATGTAGCTTTGGTGTAGTTGTGGAGTGATTCGTAGGCTAGAGCAGCTTCGCGGTAGGAGGATCTGGATTCGAGAAATTGGGCGTAGAGAGATGTAAGGGTTGCGTGTTGGGTAGGATTGTATCGGTAGAGTGAGAGTGCAGCTTGGTAAAGACTGTGCTTTTGGGTGTAGATTTGGAGTTCCGTGAAGGCGTCTAGAGAATGGAGATGGGTCAGAGCTTTAGCATGACGGCCTAGATAGTCATCGATACTGAATCGGCGTCGTAGCTCGGTCATTTCTTGGAGGTTTTGCATGAAAGGGAGGTATTCTCGAGGATCCTTCTGGGATTGCTGGGCTACGAGAAGAGTGAGCTCGAGGTCGTACAGACCCAGAGCATTGTCGTATAGTTTATTGACATCCGAGAGGAAACAGATGTGCTCAACGGCTTTATCGGCCATGGAGGCATCTTCCTTCATGAGTCGGGCCACGACTAATAAGCCATCTTCCAGTGCGGGAGGTGATTTGCAGACATTGGCCGTAATTATGTTCTGGAGGTTCGTGGTAGTTCGTGTCTTGAGGACCTCAAGGAATGCATCGCAAATACGATTGACTTTGGATGATGTCCCAGGAAGAATTTCTTGGACCGTAGCACCATTCGTGCCATTAGTGATGGGAATACCGTTCTCGTGACTTCGCACGACTCGAGTGTCTTTGTACATTGTCTGTATAACATCTTCTTCCCTGAGTGTTGTCAGCCATGTGCGACCCAAGAAAAAATCTGAGATGTTACCTGAGTGAAGATAGAAACAGATCAATGTACGTGATCTTCTTGACTTGGTCAATAAAAAGTGCCACATTAGACATGAACTGCTCGGGAGCATGATCGTAGAGAATGTTCATATCGACTCTCTGAGTTCTGCAATGAGTAAAGGCCGTCTTGTAGTTTTTCTCCTCTATGAGTTTTCGAATGCCTGCAAGAACTATTGCTCGAGGGTATATCGTTTCTAGATTACCCCGGGGCATCTGAAGAACAAGACTGAGAGAGGTAGGCATTGCCGTGACTAAACGAGCACCTCGCTCGATGTTGCGACATCGCTCGTCCATTTCTGGGTCGTCCTCGGGAACCTGGAAGGCTATTCTGAATTAGTAGCGGCCTCAATTCTGAATAAAGGAGGTACTTACAGTCGGATTCCATGATATGAACAAACTTGAGGAGGTTTTTGGTAGTTGTGAATATCAAGTGGGCTGGAGTAGTGAGGAAAGAAGTACAATTTGTGGCGAGTAAATGTGAATCTGCGTATAAATGGCCATTACTGGACATGCCAAAAGCAATATGGCGGTCTCCATGGGGTACTATTTCAACCCAGGGAAGATACATTTTGAAGTTGAGGTACCGTGGTATTGAGGGATCCGCCATGAGATTGTGGAAATGTCCGGTTTTACGTATAGCGAAGGAACGCGCTGACCCATCATGGGAAAAGTTCGAGAGCGTAGAAATTTCCGAGCTTGGCTGAGATGTGGAAGATTCTTCCATCCGGCCTGTCTCCTCGCTGAAGTTGTAATAAGCGAAAATAGACCCTGAATCCTCTCTACGCAAAACAACGACCTCGTCCTTGCCAGATATCGAGATTTGCTGGTAAACACAATCATGCGGCGGACCGTGCTTCTTCTTCTCAAAAGTGACCCTACCCTTCAGCGAGGGACCGGGAGAAGAGGCTGCAACGCTTTTCCATTCAAAAATAGCTACTCCTTTCTGGTGCAGAACTGCAATGACTGAGGCATCGCTATTGATTGCAACATCAATGACATTCGAATCGACATGTAGAGTATGCAATGCCATTGGCGGAGGAATGTTGGCAACACGAAACGGCGTAACTAGCACGGACTGACCATCTATTACTGCAACAACTCCATGATCGTTTGGTGGAGCAGTCGACCCGCGGTTAGTTGTAAAGATATGCTCAATTATCCTGATAGAATCTGTGTGAGCGTTAGATATTGGGTGTCTAGAATTTGGAGGATGCATTACCTGGATCCGCTGTGATGAGACGCAAAGGCTTCTCAGGGTGCCATGTCACTGGGAATTTTGGAAGCAAAGGGCGCGTCTTAATCTCTTGCTTCAGGTACCAATGGTAATTACCCATAGTCCATAGCTGAGTTACGTCTGCCATAATGACAGCCAACACAGTCGAATCGGAATTCCAAGATAACTTGATATGCTGATCAGGCGTCCGGAGTTGCTCAGGAGTAAGCCGAAGGCTGAATTGACCATGTCTTAAGCCATTTCGCTCGAAGAAAATAACATCAATTTGGTCTTCTCGTCGCTGGATTCCAGCGATGAGATTTCCTGCTGGCCTCCAACTCAGAGCACCCTCTAAGCCATCAACAGGCTCGCTAACACTATCGAGAACGCCTTCTCTGGAGTAAACTCGAATCAGTCGTCTTGCGCCTCCTTCAATAGTTGAGATAGCAAGATATGATCCATCACCTCTCCAACTGATGCTGGTTCTGGAATCGTCGTTGGGGCTCAGGACACCTTCATCGATTTTCTCTGGCATAGTGGGATCTCGGAGAGCCTTTGCCCCCTTTCCTTGGAATTGGGTCTCCTTCTTACCCCAACCGACAGAGACATGATTCGATGCCTTAAGGTCTTCAGAAGTCATAGCAATATCTATGATTCCTTCGAATACTCGGCTCATGAAGACGGCCGTGTTTGCCTTCGTGGTAATTGCCAGAAGCTCTTCATCAGGTGACCATTTTGCAGCAGTGATGCCGACATCTACTGATCCCACAATCTCAATGCGATCTTCTCCTGGCATAGGCTCCTCTCTGACGACCACGATATCGCCACCAGCGAAGACGAGACATGCTGTCAGAGTGTCGGCGAAATAATGAAGACTCAAGACCTCATCACAAAGCAAGTCTGGATTTGGACATGGCGCATCCCACGATGTGATGAGGCTATGTTCACTAGATCTCGCTTCAATGAATATTTACTACAAATAAAAAGAGTGAACTCACAGTTGGGTATCCTTTGTTTCGATTCTCACGAGCTCTATCACTGCATTGCTCTCGGTTGGCCCCAAAGCACAAAGAACGGAGTCATTTGCAAGATCCCAAGTTGCTGCTGTAATAGGTCCTGCTTCATACAAATCAGGGTGAAGCCATATCTCATGCTGGATATTCCTGAGATTCCGCATATTGAAGATCTTAGCTTGCTTCCCTTTCAACTTTGCAAGATCATGATTTTCCTCGGTGGCAGTATCAAAGATTGTACCCCTGTCGCATTCACAAGCTCAGATAAAAATTTGAAGAGATTCGCTAGCCCCACTTCCCCAGATTCCAAGTCACCTCACCGTCTCTCAACAACATATCTCTCCTTCGATCCATCACACCTCACACAATCATTTGGCAACCATGGACACAGCGTACAACCAGCACTCACCCTATCACAGGCACCACAACAGTCGCTCCCACACCAACATCAACCACCTCACCCTCGCACCCTTAACTTCTCGACTTCCCCTCTCCGACCCGGACGCACTCCCAGACTCAATCCACCAAACCTCCTACATCGAAGGCCGTTCCGCGCCAACTACACCCTCAATTCTCACCCGCTCCTCTTCGCGCACCTCCCTCAAGAAACCACGTCTCTCCCTCCCAAAAAGCAAATCCAGTACCCACCTGCTCGCCGCCCGGCAACCCCAACATCCTCGGTTCGGAGCCACCACACCCGGCGGCACGAACCTCCGCCGCGCCATCACGAAAGACGAGTTAAGCCTCAACTCCCTAACCTCCAAAGACAGACACGACTCTGATTGGCTTCTCCGCGCCGGAGCAGCGATCTCATCGAGCGCGAGAGAGTCGAAAGGGCAGCAGTGGTTGGTTTCAAGAGCCAGTTCTACAAGTTTAACGGGAGGGAGGGATGACGAGGATGAGGAGTTGGAGCAGGAGCTTGCGAGGGAGAGGGAGGCGGCGAGTAGGAGGGAGAGCAGGAGACCGAGTGTCTTTGATGCGGACGATGAGTTCTCGCCTGTTACTACGAGGAGGAGTTTGAGCTTTGGTCCGGGTACAGGAACGGGAAGTCGTCCTTTGAGTCGGTATGGAAGTAGAGGGAATAGCAGACGAGGTAGTAAGGCACATCTCACACCGCTGAAGGCGGATCGGGAGGGATACTTTGATCAACGGGATTTTGCACACGAGGAGTACATTACAGAGCCGGACTTCGTTGATGTAGAAGAGGAGGGATATGAGGATGGAGAAGACCCCAAGCGTGATGAGGATATGGTTAAGAAGCTGGCGAGAGCTAGCAGCATTGGCTTTGGAGGATGGGTTGAGAAGATGTTGGGATGGAGCTTATTTGCTGTCGACGAGGACGGTGAGGATACAGAGGTCGAGACAATGGATGAGAAAGCCGAGGATTCGGAGTTGTCTTCAAGAACATCGAGACGAACCCTAGATGGGGCAACAGATCCACTACCCGCAGAGGTCATGCCTCCTCTGAGAGACGATGAAGCTGGAGGCTGGCAAGATGCGGCATGGTTGCTAAGCGTAGCAACGAAGGTGCTACTATGAGTAAACTGAACGATGATGCACGGTAGATCCTACACACATTTAGAGAACCAAAAGTCTCCTGAACGCAACAGGAGTCTGATTGCTCGTTTGAATAAGTACAGAATTAATAAGCGTTCTTTCGAAGTCTTTACCTTCCACAGTGTGAGTTCCGCTGCCAAATGCCTTCTGGTTTTCTTTAAGATGACATCTTCCTGTTCTCGTTCCATACGCTTGTCTCCATAAACAGCCACTATTTCCGGTTGTGGTGGATCGGACTAGTAAGGTCCATCAAATTTGTCACTTCGGCCAGCGTGAATCTTCTCTTGCAAGGGCGTTCCAAGGCGATTTCCACATCATCGTCGTCGTCGCCCTCATCTTGGCGTTTTCTCTTTCCGATCATCTGCTCTACCTTCATCGGGATTTGCTCGGGCCCCTACTCCATGTCCTCTTGCTTAAGAAGTTTATCTTCAGCAACGCCATCGAAATTCTCACTTCCGGGAGGGGTCATAAGTTGCGGCATTAATACATCATAAGGAAGATAAGGGCTTCGGTAAGGATTTAGGTGTGCCTGCGATTCTCGTGTGTTCTTCTTTCCCTAACTATAAGAGTCAGTTCATGTTGCTTCATGACTAAAGTTTTCATTTTGTCACTCAGTAGTATTGGTTTGGTGAGGCAACAGATCATCATTGCCAGTCCGTCGGCTTGGGATGCATTACTTACCTTTTTATTGGACTTATTGGACTTGTTGTTGCCGGCTTTACTACCAGCCTGAGACTTCTTGCTGGTTTGCAGACCAAGCCACAATTGGTGAGCTTTATGGGCGGCTGAGTTGAACCAATCACCAAGCGGTAAGTTCGACGTGGAGGTCTTTGGGTATAGCACGAGCTGTTCGATTGGTGAATTTAGTTGGGTTCGAGCAATGACCATGGATTCTAGTGCCTCTGCGATACTATATTAGTAACTTCACTTTCCTTGGTGTTTCCTGTCTGACCTCTTGTGCGGTACATGAATCGAAACATCACAATCGGCTTATTACTTTCTGTGACGAATCCTTGTCCAGCAATAGGATCTTGAGTCACGTCTTGCAGAGTCTGCGGAGGAAGGTTCAAAGCTTTCCTCAAAACGAAGACCTTGAAAACAATCTCTCCGAGCTGGGAGACCACCCTTCGATCATCCCCAACCCTCTCGGGAGGTGTTGCATTCACTGCCTCAGTCGAAGAGTCCTCTGAAGTTGGGGAAACACGTCTCACCTGACTGTAGATCTGCAAACTTGAACTTTCTAAACTCACGCGCGCCATCAGGAGTTGTGACATGCTCTCCTTCGATGGTGCAGTCCCAACCTCCGTTGGAGAATCCTTTCGGTCCGCAGATTGCATCCCAAGGCACTCGCTTGCCATCAACCTCAAGGAAGAGTCCCATCATCTTCCACTTTAGTTCTTCGGGTAACTTGGATGGCTTAACGATGGTCCTGATTTTGGACTTTGTGTTGGACTGGCTTTCGATGTATTTTGTGACAGTGGTTCCATTGTGGGAAGCTTCGCCGCTCCAAGGGTCGTCGAATTCTGGGACGTCATTGTAGCGCACATGAGGCAGACAGAGCCATGCAGAGAGTGCGGGAAACTTGGGGTGGCGACCCATCTTCTCGTGTGAGTGGTGAGTAGTGAGGGGAAATTGATGTTGAAGGATGAGAGGTGGAACGAGGTTTGAAGTAAGTACTGGGACGCGCCTCGCGCTTTCCATCTGAGGATGGCACCACGTCGGTCACGCAGCTATGCAGAGGGAGGAGCACACCGCCTTAATAATGTCAAATGGTTTGGGGTCATTATTTCTGAGGAGCCGTTTCATTTACGTGTTCTCTCTAGTCCTTTCTTCAGACCCATATCTTCTTGGTCTTCTAATTGTTTGCCGTACTCCTCTCGTCCCTGCCCCGGTTCTGTACCTCCCAAAGAAGTTGAAAGACTCTGCAGCTCTCTTCTACCAATTATTCTTCCTCTAGGATGTCGATGACCAGTCTCTTCAATTTTCGGGTAATCTGGTAGTGGGCTGAGCCGCGTATCTGGCCATATTTCACTTGCATCACATTAACATTTTGTGCTTCAAGTTCAACAACATTTCTTTGCTTGAGGACAACTTACCGAAAGACTGCAGACCATGCTTTTTGCTGTTGGACATAGCCTCCTAAGTCATCAGCAATGAAGTATACAGTTTTGATCTTTGCCCTGTGCATGGCGCCTCGAATTGGATGCCTGAACCATGTTCTCACTGTTTTTACGCCGATTTTGGATGCTTCAAGTCGCGACCATCCAAGTGCAGAACCTGTTCCAATGCATGGAAAAGCAACGCTCGATGCTCCAGCCTTCATGGCTTCTTCTAAGCATCGCCGATAACAATCTGCCAGCTGCTGTTTTAAAAGCGGTAAACCATTATGCATTCTCTCATGACAGTTAGGCCCTTGAGTATGAATGATCGTGTCACAATTCACAAGTTTGAATTTGGGAGTCGCGACAGCGTCGCCAACCGGTAGTCCTCTCGGAAGCTTGTCATGAAAGTAATCCAAGATCTCCGGGCCAGCTCCTTGAAGGATCTCGAACGTCGATGGACTGAATCTCGTTGTACTCATAATGTTCTGGACACTTGTCGCATTCACGATTGCGTCTGCTGGAAACGTCGCCATTATCGCAGATTGGACTTCGAATCTTCCATCTGGACTCCTGTGAACCAGTTGGCCTGGCTCGCCTATTAAAAGGACCGTCGAAGTCGCCATTTTCAAAGCGTGTCGTGCGTCTCTCAATACAGGAGCAGAAATTGGTATTCGACAAGAGAAGCTACGTAGAGTTAATGTAGATCACTTTTTTCCTCGCCGTCGTTGATTTTCAAGGTTGGACCTCTTTGATGTCAAAAATCAAACAAAGAGAGGAAATCGCCGACTTCGACAACACGCATTGAGTAACACTTAAGAAAGTCAAATTTTGTTTCTTTGTTCATCTTAGAGTGTCAGGATCACCACTCACTTGTGAAGGAAGATTTGTGATTGCGAATGACAGACAAGTGTACAAACACAGTCACCAGTCTCGTAGAGAGATGCCTGAGACTTCGGCAAAGCTTGCTACTCACCAAGAGATGGCTACGGTCATGCATTTCCATATTTGACTATGAATTTGAAAATTTGACAGTAAACGAGACGGGACCGAAAGCAGAACACCTCATCATGCAGCGTTTGACCAAAGGTCACGGGATCATTTGTAATGAGAAGGTTTCCGCGATGGCAATATCACAACTTTTGGGCACCTCAAGGGCAGTGAAACCCTGAAATGGTTCAGCGAGCACCCACTACAATCATAGCAACCTTCAAGCGAACTTTGTTTCCAAGATCTCACCACCCCACTCTTGATCTTATTCAGATAAGAGGAGCGTTTGAAGTCTTGGCTACACCGATATCAACCAGGCTAAAAGTTTCAACAACATTATCCGGTGTATAAAACTGCCAGCAACTCACGAATCGCTGGTATGACAAGGAATCAATCTCGCTACCCCTGAATCACGTGTCAACATTTTGCCACTATGTCGTCCAAAGCCAACGTTCTGCTTGTAGGAAGTGGTGGTGTTGGCACGATGGCTGCTTATAATATGGAGGCTGGAGGCATGGCATCGGTCACTGCTGTCTTGAGGTCAAACTTCGAAGCCGTCAAGCAGGCTGGGTTCAATATCACTTCCATCGATCACGGAGATGTTAAGGGATGGAAACCTACAAACAGTGAGTGTGAACTATCAAACAAGTCAATAACTAACTCTTGTAGTATGCAACTCGATTCCTGATGCCACCAACCCATTTAGTTTCATAGTCGTCACTACCAAGAACATCGCAGATGTCCCTCCCTCTGTTGCAGAGATTATAAAGCCAGCCGTGACTCCAGGACACACTACAATCGTCCTCCTTCAAAATGGTCTCAACATCGAGAAGCCTCTCATCTCAGCATTTCCCCAGAACCCTTGCCTCTCGGGTGTCTCCTTGATTGGAGCCACCGAGACTCACCCCGGAAACATCCTCCACGACGACAGTGATCGCCTCATCATCGGCGCTTTCTCTAACTCTAACATCCCAGTCGAGACAAGTACCAATGCAGCCAAGAAGTTTGTCGAGCTCTATAATGCATCAGGCAAGGTAAGCTGCGAGTACAACGAGAATGTCAGCTTCGTCCGGTGGAGAAAGCTTGTCTACAACGCCTGTTACAATTCTGCATGCACAATTGTTCGGATGGACACTTCGAGAATGAGGATTTACAAGTTTCCAATTGATGATGTCGTGCGGCCACTTATGATGGAGATCTGTGCTATTGCCAAGGCGGCAGGACACGAGTTGCCAGAGGATATTGCAGAGAAGATGATCAATGTAGATCCGGAAGACACGTTCTTCAAGCCCAGCATGCAGCAGGATATCGAGAAGGTACAAATTATACACCTTTTGTGAATCAGCAGTTCTGACTCTTAAACAGGGTAATTACATTGAATTTGAGAACATCGTGGGAGAGCCACTGCGCGAAGCTGAAAAGCTGGGTGTGCCCGCACCTAATCTGAAGATGGTGTATGGACTTTTGAAGATTCTGCAATGGAAGTTAAAGGAGCAAAAGGGTCTTGTACCGTTACCAAAGCTTTGGGCTCCTGAGTGAACGGTATAGAAATCAGGCACAGGAGCAAGTGGAATGTAGTTGGACGATTACCGAACATCAAAACTCATAAATCTATTATTCTGTTCTGTTCTAACCTAGTTCTACAACTTAGCCAACACTCCGTCAAGTCTCAAAATCGACAGATGGGCTCTCGAAATCTCTTTTATATTCTTGCATCTGGTGATTGTCAGTCAACTCGTCCCAATGATTAATCATGTTTGCGAGCAGATGTGACTTACCCAGCAAGAGCCATCGTAGTCTTGAACTCATCCATGAGAAGCTTGATCGCTAAGTCTACCCCCGCCTCGCCATTATGCTATCTCATCTATCAGAACCAAACAAAAACCAAGTCACAAGCAGGAATTGATGGAGAAACGTGCCGCAAGACCCCAGATGGGCACTCTGCCCGCAAAACAGAAGCATGCTCCGAGAGCAATTGCTTTGAATATGTCGGTGCCACGGCGGATACCACCGTCAATTGCGATGTTAATTTTACCTGCCGCAACCGGAGCACATTCTCGCAAAGCATCAAGCGTTGCCGGTGCTCCGTCTAATTGTCTACCACCATGGTTCGAGATAATCACGCCGTCGAGACCGTACTGGATAGCCAAGGTGACATCCTCGGAAGTATATACTAGCAAGTTTTCAGCCATTAGTTTCGATCATTTCGAAATAAATCAAATGGACTCACACCCTTTGACCCAGATGGGTAGCTTCGTGTTTGCTCTCATCCATGGGATGATGGTTGCCCAATCCAGGTTAGCATCTGTTCATCATTATTGTCAGACTTTAAAGATCCTCAAGATGAGCCATGCTACATACCATAGTTGATGCTGTCATCTCCTCCAGCGAGAGCGGCAGGGTCTTGCTTGGACTCGATATTCGGGAAAGTGATGCCTTCAGGGACGGCAAAGGAGTTGCGAAACTCGTTCAGGCGACGTCCAAGAACAACTCCATCAACTGTGAGCAGGATAGCTTTGAAATCATTCTCTGTGAATTTCATCAGCTTCACGCTTTAAAGGGATCCACATCAAACGGGGGAGGAGAGTTCGTACTTTCTGCGCGTTTCAACATCCTCAGAGCAATGGACCGGTCTCTCAATAACGTGACTTGAAATGCATAAGGATTCCCTTGCCCCTGGGCAATCACATCTTCCATAGGACACGTCGACCAAGCAGACAAGCCCATGGCTATTCCATTCTCCGCTGCAGCTCGAGAAGTTGCTACTTCCCCATCAGGATGGGCAAGTCTATGCATAGCAGCTGGGGCGAACCCAAAGGGAAAAGAAACCTTAAAAGAGTTAGCTACGACGTCTTAAAGGTACCTTCGTTCCAAGGAGTCTAGACCTTCGTTCCGAAAATCGTGGTTGACATGTCTACATTTGATACATTGACAAGGATTCGAGGACGGATTTTGTAACGATTGTACGCCTCTTCGTTGTCTCGAAGTCTTTCCTATCTGTTAATTTCAGGATTGTGATAGAGAGACGGGAATGGAGATCACGTTATCATGTCCATTGATCCCTCGTTGAAGTATTCTTCTCGTTTCAGCAGTCATATAATTCGTTTCATATTCACAGAGACATACCACTGTACATCCTTGGCAGCTTCTTTGAAGCAGAGTCCTTGAGATCTCGTATTGTAAACACATCCGGATCGAGCAGTGCTGGGCGATTTGCCATCTTGATTTACACAGTCGTCAGGAATACTGGATAGAAAGATCTTTGGAATGAGGGTTTGCAGAACCAAAGAGAGTAAGACACAAAATAGGAACGGCTGGTGATAAAAATTCTAGAACCCAACTATTCTTGAGAGTAGCTTTAACCACCTCGGCTTCTTACCTTACCTCACTGACTTAATGAAATCAACGAAGGGCGTACTCCGCAGGGAGCATAGCTGCAGGCAAAGCAAGCAATCGCATTGAGCGCCTATCAAAGCTCGGGCTAGTCATGTAGAGTTGATTTAGTACTTGATAACAGGAGTAAGCTTGAAAGTGGGATGTGGTTGCAGAACACATGTCTGCAACCTCGTCGGCGAAGCATGCCATTTTCATCAAATCCGTACGGGAATTGTGAGTCTAAATTCTATTCCCGAAAAATCGATGGGATAATACGAAGGAAACAGGGCCCGAACCTCTTCACGGAAAGCTCTACTTTGGTCCTCCAGATGCACTCGAGCGTTGGCTAATGGACTCACCTTCTTGCATTTGAAAGTCGAGAAAAATTACAGTCTAAACCTTGAGTGAACGTGAAAAGAGCCTTGTCTATCTGCACTACTCATTTACCAAGTTGACCGAAGCAAGCTTCGTGAGAGTCTCTTACCTGAGCTCCGTTGAATGACCTTTCTCAAACGAAGCTCGAGTCTCGTAAGATCGATGTCCAATACGGGCTAAGAGCAAGGAGATAGAACGAAATTGGGGATTACACGCAGAGAAAACTCAGAAATTGTCGATGGAAGCAACTGAAAATTTAAAACAAAGGAAGTGGCCACTTAGCAAGAGTTTGTCGTCATCGATTCCCTTTTAATTATGCGAGAGCCAAAGAAACCCCCTTTTTCAAATGGACAAGCAAAAAAAGGTCCCCCAAGAATCCCCCACGAGCTCCTCGTACACACAAAGGCAGAGAAACAACCCCAAAAAATTTAATTGTCCAAAGTAGCAAAATCTCGGAGAGCGGCCCGCCTGAACTGGGGGCACTCGTACAAAACTCAGCATTTCTGTTTGGTTTTTCGTATGCGCGTCGTTCACGGTCGTCGTTCTGTAGAAGACCCAATCCATCCACTGCCAGTTTGTCCTGAACACCAACCCTTGAGGTGCCGCCCTGACTTTACCACTATATCCTCCTACCAGTTTGACCTGAACTCCGTCTCGTGTGGTGCCGCCTGCTGGTTTTGAGCCAAATGTCTTAAAGTTAATTAATAGTCTATCAAAGAGTGAAGAACAACCCAAAGTTGGTCCACTAAAGGGTAGTTGGTTGTTTTGGGCTAGAGTCTGAGTCACCGTTATACCCTATGTGGAGTATATCCTCAAACGTGATAGATCGTGAGGGTTATGCCCTGCCCCTTCAAGGTGGCCGCTGCGACGAGATTTGTCGGAATCTTTGGTACGAAGATGGAGAAAGTGGTTCTGATTTACAAAGTGATGATTGGAATGCATTCGAGCAAGAATGTATGTTTACTCCCTCATATTCTAGGGTATAATCAAGGCTTAAAAGTCGTCGACATCAGCTTAGGCAGACTCAGTTATAACTGGATACGACATCATGAGTAGTCACCCCATACTTGATGCGATAATTTCGTGGTATACTTCATTGTTTTCGTCCCTTTGCATCTTGCTCTCCGCAAGGGCTTTCTCGATGGCAGCTCCTTCGCTCCTTCATCTCAGCATCCTTTACCACTCAGCGACAGCTCCCACAGCGAGATACCAATGGCAAAAGAGAAGTGCAGAAGATCAAGTTTTCCCTTTCGGACTACCATCTTTGAAGACATAGACTTGGATTCAAGCTCAGTCGTATCATACAACAAATCCTCCGCTGCCAGTCAGTGGAACCATTGGTATACTATTCCCTGCTATATTTTCTTTCTCCTTCTTGGGTTTCCGAAGTGCCTTCAGCCATCTCCAAAACGCTTGGAAATGGTTAGGTTTTGCTTTCGCTTTTCTATCAACCCATTCCAACGCGACAAACCATGTAATGAAGCCCGTCAGGGCGAGAAAGTATTTATACCATAAGCAAGTTTCCCGTAATTCGGTGCTGCAAAGTCTCCATGTCAATCTTGCATATTTAACACTTGCCTTTCAGGTGCTGAAATCGGCTGTTAATTTCATCGAACTGCGCTCTGTTTGAGCGCAATGCGCATGCCTCGGTTGCTATCAACTCACCACCCTCAATGGCGATTTCTGGAGGACCCTCATGATGGCGATGCCATGCTGGTCCACTACTCGACGAGGACAATCACATCTTTGTTTCTTACTCCAATTATATTGCTACAAGCCGCACCTCGCTATCACTTCATTAGAACTTATGGTACTGTAAGCAGCAGAATCCTCAAGCTTCGAGCATGCCACTGCTTAGTGAATATCTCAGCCGTGACTCGTTCCCATACCTTCATCTGTTTATGAAGAAAACATATTGGGACGGACAGAATACGGATTTCCAAGCCCTCGTGTGATGTCTCACCAGATTGTGTCGCCTAGAGGACTTAGTGATTGCAAGTCATATGAATTCGAAGTTGGACTATGCGAGCCAGATACTGCATCACTGACTGCGTTCCTGCTGATGTGGAAGGATGAAGGATGTATAGAACAGCGGGCGGGGAGGAAAACTTGTGATGAAGAGTGTTGAGCGGGTCTACACGTCCTGGGACAAAGCTCTTCGGGTCTCACTGACGCAATAATGAGCCGATGATTTATGGGGGCATGGCGACAGTGGGGACGTTTAAATGGCATAAGGTTTTGAGAACTGCATTCATGTCTTGGGATTCTGGAATTTGATTTTTTGTGGGATAGACCTAGCCAACATGATGGCATAGAGTAGGGTGGCTGTGTACCTCTCGAGTGGAGATACAAGGGGCAACATTGTTAAGGAATGGAGATCGTACATCTGGGTCTGTCTCATGTGGGAGATCTGTCTGGGCAAAACTTAAAAGCTAATTGGGAGGTCACTCGGAAGAGAGATGTGCCGAGAGAATTCTCGCCACAGAAGCCTTCCTTCTGGTGTAAGTTCGATATTGATGCAATAGAATTCTATGTTCTCAACTGACTCGCAATTCCAGGTATTGAATGCAGAGATTTATAAGTAAACATTGAAGGTAATTTTGCTGTCTATAGAACCACAAAAAAGTATGAAAAAGAACGAAATGTTTGTCAACGCCGAAACGGAATGCAGTAAAGGTATCCATTCAACGGACTATTAAAGCGCAATCCTCGAATACGAGCCTGTCATATACCACCAGTGGGAACTCAGTGTCAAGCCTTTCAACGGCGACGCTGAACATTGACTTCTCTTCTGCTCTTACACCGTCATCATCGTCATAGGTTGAGCTTTGGAAAGAATGCTTATGACTCCAGTGCGGACATGGGCATGGCGCCTACATTGCTTATGTTAGTTAGATTCTGGTGCCAAGTGGGAGAGGAGGTACTGACCTGAGTAACCACCGAAACCACCAATGCCTTGGACAGCAGCGTTGGGGAAAGCAGCGACACCACAAAGACACGAGCATTCGCAAGCACCGCCGGTGTTGATGGTTCCAGATCCAGAGACCATGGTGCCTGAGTTGGAGGATGAGGAGCTGGATGATGCTGAGCTGGTGGCGGCGCCGGCAACAGAGACGGTTGAGCTAGCAGCTCCGCCTGCAATCACCGCGGTGGAGCCAGTGCCGTTCTGGGCAATGGCCATTTGTTGGAACATGGCTTGGGTCTTATTGGCAGTAGGATTGATGGAAAAGGTCATTCCCTTTCCGCAGTGACCAGCTTGTCTGCAGTAGAACCCTAGGTGCTTATTAGCTTCAAGGTTCTCATTTTCGCGAATGTCCGAACATACATATTGGGGTTGCAACGGAGACCTGCATGGCCATCTGAGGCGCAGGGGAGACAGTGTTGTTGACATTTGGCATGAATCCAGAGTCCATACCACCAGCGAGAGCTTCGCAAGGAGTAGTGAAAGCGGATTGTGTTGCGGTGTGGTTCTGCGACATGAATGTGAAAATAACCATATCTCCAACGTTGGCCTCGATAGTGTCCGGGGTATAAACAAGTCCGGCAGCTCCTCCAACAACAACCTAATGATCTGTTAACGCAATGCAGAGGAATAATGAGTTCTTGTCTTACGCTGTGTGTGGCAGCTGCGGCCGCACCGGCTGAGACAGTGGTGGTCGTTGTGACCGTCTTGGTAGCAGCTCCACCTCCGTTGTTGACCCAAATAATGACAACCTCGTTGATTTCGGAAGTCTCTTCCACAACGACGTTATTTCCGCTGTTGCTGTTGCTGGACTTGCTGTTGTCCGAGTCCTTCGACGATGAAGACGAGTCTCTCACTGACAAGCTCTCAACACCAACTGCTCCTCGGGCCACCAAATCTGCTTGCAGAGCACCTGCGAACGCCAAAGGCGCGGCGCAAAGTGCTGTGACTGCTGAGAATCTCATGGTGATATTAAGGATTGTCGACTAAAAATCGTATCGAGGAATGCAAAGGTGAAAGCCGCACTGCGGTATAGCTGAACTATCAAAGTTGTCTTGGCCTCTGGTAAAGATCGTGAGAGGAAGCTTGATGTATAGCCAGATGGCGAGGGCCTGCTCGTGATGATAGAAAAAGCTTAGACGAAATAAAAAGTGAGTGAATGAATGTGTTCACGGCAAGACGGATGAAGAAGAACAGATGGAAGAGAATGCGGTCTTGGGGATCGTCAGATATTAAATCAAGCATGAAATTGAAGACGCTAGGACTGCGGGCAAACTTCTTGGGAGACTAACGGCAGGAGATCCCTGGTACGAAACAGTTGCATGGCGACAAGCTGCTGCCGGAGGAGATGTCGTCCGGACTTGGTGGTGATGAGATGCCATCCAAACGGCATTGCGCTTGGGATGAAATCGTTGTCTAATCCGATACGAGATAATCTGAGGTCCTGGGGACGACAAGGGACGAGGAAGGGATGAGGAAGGTGAAGGACCTGCATTGGCCGCTGCGTGGTGGCGGCTCTTCTCACGCGAGTGAAGTGATAGGGGTTTGGGACAAGGAGTGTTTTAGGGGTTGTCCCAGATTCGTCTCACAACCGAACTCCCGCACCTTCCGACAAGGATGAATCGCCGCTATGTCTCGGGGCAAGGGGCGAAGAAAATCAGATAATGACTGAAGAGGCTTAGACTCTGGTCCGGAAGATCAGATTATGGCTGTCAGGCCGGATGCCATCTAATCATTTTACGGATCAAGAAGCATGCGACAGGAAGCACGTTTTCCGTGCCGTTCTGGCAGGCCAACATTGCGAAAAGGAAAGTTAACTCGGGAGGTTGGGAGCCCGTCTTTCCTGCAAAATCCAGGTCAAGACGGGACCCATCGGAAACTATTTGGCCTTTAAGGTTATCGGATTTTCAAGTTCACAAAGGGGTCCTTCTCGATTCTGGAGAGGTCCCGCCGTACTGAGTGTGCGGGCCTGCGGTTAAGCATTGTGCAGCGCTGCAGCTAAATGGCACGCAGCATAAGGTTAAGACTCGGTCCCGTGCAAAACATCGGACAGGGGAAATTTTCTGGATCCTAAACAATGATAATCTGATCTTGAAACGAGTTGTGGGCAGATTGTGACGCTTTGTTTCTTAGGTCCTTCCGTTGCTGGCCCTCCCTCCTTGAGGCCTATCCCATGTCTTTGACACCTGCCAGAGGGAACCCTCCGCTCGGACATGCTTTCGGGGCGGCAGACACTATCAGATGGTCCAAACTATCTCCGTCGCAGATAATCGCTTGAGGCCTGGTCGTTCCATCTCATGCCTCATGCTTGGCACTCCTTCCCTGCTGCTTTCCTTCGTAGAGCCCAGTGTAGTATCCCGCGTAGTAATAAGACATGAGCAAAGTTTTCAAATCTTCATCATGAACTGCATGACCCGGAACCACAATATTAGCTTCACCCACGCCAATCTCCACGCCGGATGTTTGTCTCACCTTGACCGATGAGGTGTTGAGGCAGTGCTGGTCCTGCTGCTGGCGCTCTATCCGATGCTTGATGCGGCTCGGAATGCGTGTTCTTTACCTTAAAGAAGATAAGATTCAGTCACAGACTGCATGATCAATGCCAAGGGATCTGAACATGGAGTTTATCTTTAGAAAATAGATCACAGAGATGCTTACCCGAGTTCGTTCCTCAGCTGATTCTCTGTCATGATCAACTGTTTCTTCGGGCAGTTTTTGCTTGGCATGAGGATCATTGACTAGCTCGCCATCGGGTTGTGGTTCCTCATAATCCATCTCCTCTTCTCTGAAGCTTGTGTCAGCATTTGCCAAATCTTTCTGTCGAACTTTTGGACTCACGTTCCATTGCTCTTTTTCTCTGCTTTCTTCAATGCCTCTTCAACGTCTTCTCCGCGAGCTTTGAGGCTGTGGTATTTCTGCCTGGTCAATAATTTTCGTCACTGGATTTTCGTCACTCACCTTGTACTCTTCGACTGCACCGTTCCAGGAATTGACCAGAAGAGAATCGTCCCAGATCTCAGCCTCCGTGAGATTCTTTTTGGAGGGAGCCATTTTGTGGTGCTGATGTGTCACAGCTTTTGTGGTTGACATATTTAAAGGTAAACGGACGCGAAGTGCTCAAAAACTCAAATGGGCATCGCCTGGGCGGCGAATTGGTTGACGTGCCACATGCTCCCGATTGCAACTGTCCATTTCTTTTACCAAGCCGGCACCTTTCAAATGAGATACGGTAAAGTATTTCTTTTCTCATTTCCAGGTTCTCCCATCGGGGCCAGAAGGGTTTGGTCACTCACGTGACTCGTGGTTATAAGTATGAAAAATGTTCCCATTCATTAATTTATTCAGTGCTAAGTTGGAATTAGATCTACAAGTCTCCTGCTGAAATCTCTCCGGCTTGAGCGTGTTCACAAACTCCAGTCGTTCAGTTGCATCTCTGTCCATTCCCAAAGCTCGCTTCTCAGCTTCTCGTCCTTCGATTTCTTGGTCCTCTTTCCAACAGCCCCTACAGGTTCATAATACTCACCACTGGTAACTCCAGTTGCTGTGGCAGCCCACAGCAAATTCCAGGATCCTTGATCAGGCTTCATCAGATCACCACCGGCAGTGATCTGTCTCATAATGACATTACTCTTAACCCAATTCGGAGTCAAAGGCGTGTCGACGATTCCAGGATGGATTGCAGCAAACTTTATCTTGGGATATCGTTTCGCCAGTTCAACCGTACACAGGATAGTAGCCAGCTTGGACTGAAAGTACCGAAGCATTCCACCACCGATCATCCCGAAATAGGAAAGATTTGACTGCGTCGTCTTCAGGTCTTTGAATATGATGCCGCTTGATGCGTGAAAGCGATAGCCATCAGAGCCCGTCAGGATTACTCGAACATCGGGATGACTTTCAGCTGTCTTCAGGAGGGTTGGGAGCAGTAGCTTGACCAGCAATGCATGACCAAGGTAATTCACCCCGAAATGAATCTCATATCCATCCTCGGTCAGGCCAAGAGGCGCGTCGAGAATGCCTGCATTGCAGAAGAGCAAGTCAAGACGCTGAGTTGCTTCCGCGACCTGTTTCGCTGCTCGCTGGATGGATTTCAAGGATTTGAGGTCGCACTCGATGAAGCAGCCCTCAACATTTGGTGCCACTTCCTTGATCTCCTCGATGAGTGTCTCGGTCGTTCCACAATTTCGTGCGGCTATGAATATTTGGCTTGGGTTGTGCTTGGCAAGGTAGAGGCATAGAGGTCGTCCAATACCAGAATTTCCTGATCACGTCAATGAGGGGACCGAGATACTTTGCAGCACATGAAGTCTACCACCTGTCACAAGGATGACTTTCCCTGACAGATCAGGAATATCCTTGTCAACATCAAAATTCCCCTTCAGTAAACGGCTCATCGCGAGGTTGAGGCAATGTTTCTATTCGATTCACATATATCAGCAAAATAATCCTTGAGCAATAATGAGGGTATTTCGTTCCTGCTGCAACCGTGGAAAATCATGTAGATATAGAACCTGCGAAGCGCCGTCACGGCGGAGGAGAAAGGATTCTAGGAAATTATTGTAGGTCCGACTGGATCTGGATAGGAGACTCGGAACATAACTTGATTGCGAAAAGAGATGAAAAACACATGTCTTGAACTTATTCGACATCAGGGTCAGAGAGAGGCTGAGAGCTCGATAGAAGGACCACGTTTTAGAGGACGCTACGCTGCTAGGAAAGCGTCGTAGGCAAGCTTATGGATAACGGTCCCTAAAAGAGTACAGGTCCCTTGGTAGCTTGTAAGGATTTGAAAGAGCTAAAACATGTAGTGAAGTAAACATGAAGTGAGTCCAACTTTGACTTAGTCTTTGCAGAGTCCAACTTTGACTTAGTCTTTGCAAAGTCCAACTACGAGAGATTGAAGAAGTGGTGAGGTGAGAAGAGATCGCGGTGTTACAAGCATCCTAGAAGGGATGAGTTCACCCTAGAGCACGGGCTCCTTCACCGATGCGGCCGCTGCCAGAAAAAAATATCTCCAAAATCTTCGGCTGCAGATAAACTTGTGAAATTCAAAACCTCGAAAACACTCTCCAGCAATTGCAGGTCCCTACAATGGCGAAGGAGGCTACAACTAAGAAGCGCAAGGGTAAGTATTCGCCTATTCAAGAAATTTCGTCGATGGTCGAACAATCCCTAATTCACCACCAGCTTCGCTGCCCGAGGCCGATGCGGAGAAGGTAAAGAAGGTCAAGCAGACACCTGCTAAGTCCGCAGAAGCTCCTGCAAAGAAACGCAAAGGTATGCAGTCAGTATTATTGGGTTTCCAAGACTTTCAGCTCACAATTTTCACTAGCTGCCGATGACGCTTCTCCAATCCATGTCAAGAAGTCCAAGTCTCCCAAATCCATCCTCAAAAGCATCTCTGAATCCGAGCCTGCAGAGAAGGCGGCAACCTCGAAACTGCCTAAAGAGAAGAAGAGAGCAAAGGCCACTACACAGAAGTCCAAGAAGTCGGAAGCCTCGAAGTCTGCCGAGCAGGATGACGAAGAATTGGACGAGAAAGCCTTTGATTCAGAAGCCGATGACAAAACTGCCGCGTTGTTGAAAGGATTTGAGAGCGAAGGAGATGAAGAGGATGCTGCGAACGAGGAAGGATTCAAGCACAGCCAGCCTATCCCTAAAATCGACACCGACAAGCTCACCAAGCAGGAGAAGCGAAAACTCAAGTCCCTATCTGAGGCCAGTGATGAGAAACCCGGTGTCATTTACATTGGCCGGATTCCTCACGGATTCTACGAGAATGAAATGAAAGCATACTTCAAACAATTCGGCAACATTTCCAGGCTTCGACTGTCGCGCAATAAGAAGACGGGCCAGAGCAAGCATTATGCATGGATTGAGTTCGAGTCTGCTACTGTTGCTGAGATTGTGGCGAAAACTATGGATAACTACCTGTTGTTTGGACATCTGCTCAAGGTCAAAATGGTCCCCGAGGAGCAAGTTCCGGCGGAGCTATTCAAGGGAGCCAATAAGCGATTCAAGAAGGTGCCCTGGAACAAGATGAAGGGCCAAGAGCTGAAGCAGGGTAGATCGAGGGAGCAGTGGGATGAGAAGGCTGAGAAGGAGCAGAAGAGAAGAGAAGAGAAGGCTGCAAAGCTAAAGGAGATGGGCTACGAGTTTGAGTCTCCCAAGATCAAATCTGCCAAGGATGTGGTGAAGAAGGCGAAGGCTTCTGCTGGGATTAGTGTGAATGACGAGCCCGAGACAAAGGCAATCGAGGCTGCTCCGGCGACTGAAGAGGTGGCTGCGGACCCTGAAGCTAAAGAGGAAGCTGCTCCTGTCGAGGAATCCACCAAGCCAGCTCCAAAGAAAGAGAAGAAAAAGAAGGCTGTGGACAGCACTGCGGCCTCAGCTACTGAATTGCCAGAGAAGAAGCTCAAGGGCGAGAAATCGAAGCCTTCTTTGGTTGAGGAGCCCGTTGCGACTGGCGAGGGTGCCAAGAAGGTGAAGAAGAGCAAGAAAGGCAAGAAGGAAAAAAGTGCCGCATAGGTCTATGATCTTTATATCGATGACCACTTGTAGCTAGCATAGCATTGCACGAGTCGAGGATTATTTTGAGCCTTGCCATTAGGCTGCGAATGAACCGACATATTGGCTGTTATATTTGAAGACCATCCCTGAAGGTGCCGATGTCATTTCATGTCACCTCATTCACCTGGGATGTGCAGAGGAGTAGTCTTTTTTACTGCCAATTGTATTCACAAATCTGTTGATGGATTCTGTATTGTGTTTCGTCTTGCTGTCGGCACGTGCAGTGTTTCTTTCTAACGCGTCGAGTCCAGGGGTCGCGTCAGCACCCGGCGTCAATAAATAAATAAACTTCAATCCAGATTTCACCAGCTTGCTTCTCCCACAGTTACAAGTATATGTACAAATAGAATCACCAATTTTTGCCTCGATTATAACTTGATTTTTATTTCCATCTGCCAATCTGCATTCTATCGAGGATCATGCCTCCAAAACGCAAAGCTCTTGCCCAGGCTACCAGCAACCTCCAAGGTGTCAAAGAGGGCCCTAAGTCGAAAGCAGCAAAGAAGTCTTCAAATTCGACTGCCAAATCGTCTTCTGCTCCGAAATCTGCGTCTGAAGGCAAGAAACAGACTCAGAAATTCAAGTACTCAAACGCAAACACGGTACGTCTTCTCAAACTTCCCAAATCACCATGTACCCAGATTATTGACGAATTTTGAACAGCTCTCTGACAAACCTTCCTGGGTGAACCTCCAATGGCCCAACATTGCCGACTTCATAGACGACAAAGACCAAGACATGCCTAAAGATGGAGAGCTTATGGATGCTTGGGTCTATCGAGTCTCTGACCTTGGTATTCCAGTTTCTACCTACGGGATCGAACTAGGCGAGAAATTGTCGAAGGAATGTGAGAAAAGAAACCAAGACCAGCAGGGGCAGTATCATTGGAACGACTGGAATGGATGGGGCATATCCGAAGTCATGGAGAATCACTTGAAAGACTTCAACCGAGACATTTTCAAGAAGACTATGAGTCCATACAAGAAGTATGCATATATGGAAGCTTTCGCTTGTTGGACTATAATGGATGATCTGGACGAATGGATGGGTGAGTATTCTGTCCTTTTCTTGTTGTCTGGGTTTGCACTGCTCACTGTATCTAAGGAAATGAGGATGGTGACGGAGTCCGCCGAATCTCGGACATGATAGGTGTCATGGTTCTGACGTCCCTTGACATGCTCGCCGAACATAATCTCTTCAAGCCCGGGTCTGAGATCAAGAATCTCAGCATCATCTGTCTCATTCTTCTGGAGTTCATCACTGGAACGGGATGCGACCTGGACTGCGAATGGGGCTGTGAGGTAGTAAGGCTGTGTGATGAAGCTGGAATCGATCTGGAGAAAGAGGTTCGGAAACAGGTTTCTGTGAGCAAGAAGAAAATACAAGAGTTGAGGGACGAGTACATGGTTAAGAAGACTGTAAGTGAGTTTGATGAGGACAAGAAATTTGAGGGAAATGGATACAAAGTGTTCGCCACGATGGAGGATTGGACCCCGAACGATGATTTGAAGGAGGAACTTGATGAGTTTTGCCACGAGGGAGAAAGGATGTGGTATAGGTGGGACTGGAAGCTTGAGGTAAGATGGGAAACAGCCATTTTCATACCAAGTACTGATGATTTATTTAGTATCCCGAATTCAAAAAGAGACATGGTGGTGGGACTCATTACGATTTGACCAGGCCCAGCAAGGAAACGGGCAAAAGGTCATTTAAAATTACCTAGGTGGATAGGTTACATGTATGGGCGGTGGCTGGTAGATTTGTAGGAATAGGCATCTTTGTAACAATACGTTTCTTGGATGGATGTAATTCAAAAGAGAGAGCCGGAATATGAGAGAATAATAACTGTGTACCTATATAATTGCTCCAATGTTTCTTGATCTCATTGGCATAACTGCTGCGAGGCTAAGACCCAGCCTCGCCACGCGAGCTCAAAATCTACAATGCGTTTCACTCTCACTCGACGACATCACGAAATCATGAATGGCACTCATCATCCCCCAAACCTTCAAACTAATCCAACTGAAAGCACTCGCCTTCAAATGCGGGATCTCAAGCTCCGGCACAAAACCCATCCTCACTCGACGCCTGATCGATGAAATCTCATCCACGCCTCAAGATGCTTCGAAATCGGCTCGAATCCTCAGCATTGACATGGGCATCCGCAATCTAGCTTACTGTATTCTGGACGTCGCACCAAAGGCCAGCAATAAATTACCATCAATACTGGCATGGCATCGCCTCGCAGTCTCCAAAGCGCCAGAAAAGACCACGGATGACTCGCCCTCAGTGAAAGAGGCATTTGATCCTGCGACCCTCTCAATTGCAGCTTACACTCTACTACGAAAGCGGTTGTTAGTCACAAATCCAACACATATTCTGATTGAACGGCAGCGCTTCCGGTCCATGGGCTCGAGTCACATCCTCGAATGGACAGTCAGAGTCAATATGTTTGAGTCTATCCTCTATGGCGTGCTATGCACATTGAAGGCAGAGGGTATCTGGGGAGGCGAGGTGCGGGCAATTGCGCCTGGAAAAGTTGGACCATTCTGGGAGGTGGACGAGAATGTTGCAGGTAGCAGGAAGACGCGGAGGAGTAAGAGTGCGAAGGTTAAGAATAAAGGACTGAAAATTGATCTGGTGAAGACGTGGCTCGAGAATGGGAGTGTGGTGAGTTTAGGGAATGAGGACGTTGAAACCATGGGAAGGGATTACAGGAAGAAATGGAATCGAGCACCAGGTGCCCAGAAGGGCGGCAGAGTTGAGGGAGAGCAGAGTATGGGGAAGTTGGATGATTTGGCGGACTGTCTCTTGCAAGGCATGGCCTGGATACGTTGGGAGGAGAATAAGAGGATAGCCCTTAAAAATGGTGGCGAGGCTTTGTTAGAGCCTTGAAATTGATCTCACAACATTGTCAAGAAAACCATGCTCTCAAAAAGATCCTCAAATTGGGTATTCTGCGCTGATGGGCTTAATGGCCATAAAATGTACATTATCAACACCACACAGCCTCTTGGTATTTGCTCATCTATTTCCCCAGCACAGCAGTTGAAGAAATCGCAGAAATAAATGCCATCCATCTATACGCCGTGTATCGTATCCTTCGGTCTTGTTCAAAACCCCCACCGATCACGAAAGCCCTTACAGAACATACGAGCCAACGATTCCGGCGGCAATTAGGGCTATAGGGAAGTGGGGGGCGTTTGAGCCGGCGCCGCTAGTCTCTGATGAAGTTGTGCCAGTTCCGGTGCCAGTGGAAGAGCCGGTAGCCTTTGCTGTTGCGGAGCCGCTATAGCCAGCGCTATGAGATCTCAGTCCCATAAATTAAGCATAAAAATAAGGTGCTCACGTGGTGGACCCAGTTGCCTTAGCGGTGCCAGTGCTAGTAGAAGTAGTCTTTCCAGCCGCAGTACCAGTGGCAGATCCAGAGCTTGAAGTAGAAGTGGCAATTGCTAAATTCTGTGAGCAGTTGAAGACCCCATGCGTACAAGATTTCTATATAGATTGTGACGGATTCTGAGGCGAGGCAGACGGAAGAGTATGCACTTATGGCGGCGGCTTCAGAGTCCCCAGAGCACTTCTCTGTAATGTTTCCGACAATGTAAGGTTCAAGAGAGCCGCAGATGGACTTGAGGCCGGCTGGGTTGGTTTGAATACCGGCCGTGTCAGATACCATGCGCGCCTCTAGAGGTTTCAATAGCATACCCCATTACGGAAATTAAACAGGCAGGAGGAGTTTCAATGGCAATTCGAGCCAGGGCCACGATGGCAGTGAAAACGACGGTCAACGAGGCGTACATGGTGACTGAAGAACAAAGTTGGGTATCGAAGTATAGAGATGCGGACTAGGTGCGAGATTCGCGCGGATCGGATGTCGAAGGACGGTGGTGCTTAATGAGCGTGGTATCAAAAGAGTGACTAAAATAAAAGAGGGAGAAGAGGAGTCGACAACGAAATGCAGTGAAGTCAAACGCTGAAGATGGAAAGCAAAGTCGCGATCATTCAAGGTTTGTTGCCATTGCCAAGATATTCCTCAAAATAGCTTAACCAGGTACCAACCCTTAACCTTGTAACATTTAACTCTATCACGTGTAGAAGCTAGAAATAAATACCAAACTAGGTTTTCGTATATGTTCGTATATGAATCGTGATCATTAGTATGCTATTATGCGTCTAACAGGATTCCCATTCTGGTGGTGAAGCAGTCTTCGGATGGCATGGCTCATAGAGTCCTGCGAAGCCATTTCAAACACTCCCTATCCTCCAGTTGCCTCTCTGTAGAGTGATATACTCCGATTTGCACCAGCAGTAGCAAAGGACTCGCTTTTCCCAGTCTTCGGTAGCCACTTCACACACCATAAAGTTTTGTCTGTCTCGCTGTGCGTAGCCACACAAGCTCCTCGGTCGATCGACCAGACCTTGACCTTTCCGTCAAACGAGCCACTGAGGAGGTACTCGCCAGTATCACTCCAATCTACAGAGAATACCCATGCCGAGTGTCCCGTAAGATTTGCAAAGTTCTCTCCGTTCTTGACATCGTATAGAGAGATAACTCTCGAGTCTCCAGCAGCTGCGAGGAGGGATCCTGCTGGTGAGAATGCCACAGTCCGCACTGGCTTAACCAAACCTATTCCAAGTCAAAAAGAGGAGCTCCCTCACAATCCTGTACATACCTGAAAGCGAGTGTGCTATCCGTCCAGTCTCGTTGTTGAAAATATACAACCCGCCATTCTGATGGCCACTGGCTGTAAACTTCCCATCCCTACTCATATCGATGCACATTCCAAAGCTTCCCTTCGTCTCATATTCTTGAATCTTATTTCTCTCGCCAGTCAATTGCCATACGTTGATTCTTCCGTCGTAAGTCGTGCTGCCTAAGTATTTACCATCCGCACTGAGAGCAATCGCCCATATCTCGCCAGCCTTATTGCTGTTTTCTATCTTGCCATCCTCGGCCCACTTTCCTGATTCTGACATGCGCCATATCTTCAATTCGCCCCCGAAGCCTGCGCTTGCTGCAACCTGGCCGTCTTGCGAACTGGCAATGTGATGGCAGCCTAGCTTGTGCGCACCCGCAATGGTTTGCGCGAGTGGGATTTCGGGAGAGTCGGTGGCATGAACTTTGATAGATGATGCGCCAGATGCAGAGAGTATCTGATTGCGCGTTACGGCGAGAGAGAAAATGTCTGTGACGTGAGCTCAGTGGTGTTAGCAATTGGAACTTGACGGAGGGGTAGCTTCAGGTACCATCATCGATTGTATGCGTCGTTAGGTACTGCTTGGACTACAACTCAATGTCGGTATTGCTCTGCATGTACAATATACGGGAAGAATATTTACCATGGTTGCAGATTTTGGAGCTCATTACCAGTTGTGAGCTGGTGGTTGTTTGGATGATGTAAAGCTTTGGCGGGATGAAGTTGCTATGGGACAAATGTGGACTTTTTAGGATCTAACCGCACAACTTCTCGAAATGATAAATGCACTTGGAATTAATGAAGATGTTCGCTTCATTCCTAGCAGGACATGTGTTTACATTTGGTCTTCACATTCGATATACAATATTTTACTTGTTTAACAACCATTGAAGCTATCCTTGAAAGCTACCATCGACCCCCAAACGCCAAATGCTATGCCGTACAGTCCTAATACAACCTTCCTTCAGCAGAATCTCTGTCACATTCCTACGCATCGGTCGTCTATTTCGAGGTTCTTTTCACCGTGCCGCTTAGCATACCCGAAAGCTCTGCGACAGAATTAGCATCCGAGGTTCTGATATGGCCATACTTGCTCGCTAACCCTTCACACAGTATGGACACAGTAAATGTGCTCTCTTGAGATGCCCACACGCTGAGCACTGATTCAGTGCAGTGACATCCTTCATTCCCTTCCCTGCCATCTGCCTATGTCTCTTCTTCATGTGAGAAGTTTTCTTCTTCGGTACCGCCTTCAATATCGATTCCCATATCCCCTCAAGTAGCCCTGGAACATTGAGATGTATTGCAGAAGGCATGGCGAAAGCTAGCGAAGGCAGCAGTGTGTGTGAAAGCTGCCGTGAATATAGCGTAGTGTATCTCGAAGCATGGGAGACTGTTGATGCGGAGAATCGTGGGAGAAAGGTAGATAGTATCGAAGACGTAGTAACATGAATCGCAGCCATCTCTGCGAGGCTCGAGTTGACTAGAGTGATGTATTTGGATACAGATCCAAGTTAATCGTACTTCCTGCGAGGCTCGATGTTCGAATGCAATTTTTGAAGCTTTTCGGAAGTTACCTCAATCAGGGGTACCGCTCCCTAATCTCCAATGAGCCTAGTGGCTCCTTCTCCTTTTCGAGCAACGCGACCACAATTATTTCGTGGAGACGAAGCCCCTTCTCGACAATTTTCATCTGAATACCACATCAGCGATACCCAGGCCCAATTCAGAAGTCGCATATCAGATCCATTGACCTCGACAAATGCTCTCACCAACAATGGCTACTATGGACAGACACGCACCCCAGCAGTCGGTTTACCCCCGAAGCCATGTCGGTTTTGACAGCATCACATCGCAAATTGAGCGCAAGCTCTTGAAACGTGGTTTCCAGTTCAACGTTATCTGTGTTGGTGAGTAGAATTCTTTGGGAGAAGATCAAAAAGCTTCGTCGGCGCATATTCTGATTCATTCTTTGCTTAGGTCAAACCGGCCTCGGAAAGTCTACCCTCATCAACACCATCTTTGCTTCGCACTTGATCGATTCCAAGGGAAGACTTACCCCCGATGAGCCAGTCCGAACCACCACCGAAATCCAAACCGTCTCGCACATTATTGAGGAAAATGGCGTTCGCCTGCGGTTGAACATTGTGGATACTCCTGGTTATGGAGACCAAGTCAACAATGACAGATGCTGGGATCCAATTGTGAAATACATTAAGGACCAGCACTCAGCATACCTCCGAAAGGAGCTCACAGCTCAGCGTGAGCGATATATTCAAGATACCCGCATTCACTGCTGCCTGTTCTTCATCCAACCATCAGGCCACGCCCTGAAGCCAATTGATATCGTTGTGTTGAAGAAGCTGTCGGATGTGGTCAACGTCGTACCAGTTATTGCCAAGTCTGATTCCCTGACCCTTGAGGAGAGAAGCGCATTCAAGGAGCGCATAAAGGAGGAGTTTGCTTTCCACAACTTGAAGATGTTCCCATACGACAACGATGAGTTTGATGAGGAGGAGCGCGCTTTGAATGCTCAGATTAAGGTTAGTGGTACAGGAAGTGAAATCCCGGTAAAATGCTAAATTCAAGCTCAGAACATCATTCCTTTTGCCGTTGTTGGATCCGAGAAGTCAATCATTGTTGCTGGCAAGCAAGTCCGAGGCCGACAAAACCGATGGGGAGTTATCAATGTTGAGGATGAAAACCACTGCGAATTCGTCTACCTCAGAAACTTCCTTACCCGAACCCATCTCCAAGACCTGATCGAGACCACTTCCCAAATCCACTACGAGACATTCCGCGCCAAGCAACTTTTGGCACTCAAGGAGAGCAGTGCAGCTGGAGGACATGCTGGCAGCAGACCTATCTCTCCCGCAGCTGACCGAGAGTTGAGCAGAGGATCCCAGAGAGGTACCATGAACGGCTACTAAAAGGCTGGCGTTACGGATGGGAGTCAAAGCGGCGGTTGTTTATGATGGCAAGATGGTATCTGTGCAAAAGCACTTCAACGGATTTTCTTGAACTGGGTTTTCAAGAAAAGCATTAATGGCCGCTCTAGCTGGGCCTTGCTTTGTCTCTCTGGATTCTCCATATTTCTTCCTTGCTTAATTAGCCTTCTCATAATACTGAGAATTCATTTCACTAGTAGTAAAGCCGAGTAGTTTCCTTGTGCAATTATGACGGAATGTAGAGTTAGGAGCACGAAGCTTTGATATCAATCTGTCTCTGACTGAATGCTGCTTGTGATTCTATTTTCTCTATGTGCAAGGACTGAACCAAGATAGTATCTACGCAACTGAAACCCTCTATTCACACCTATGCAGAACGGTCAAACGAACCTTGTCTGTCTAGCAGCTTTTGAACACCATCTTCCAGCCCAACACCCCAATCTCAAAATGACTCTAACCTGAATTTCGAATTCTAACACCTCAATCTTGCACACTCTGGCTCGCCAAGCTCCCATCCTTAGGATCCTGGTCCTGCGTTCGCGTCTTAAAGACGAACTCCTCGAGTTCCGTATACGCCTTCTCAAGCTCATCGTTCACGATAACGAGATCGTGGGCACCCTCAGTCTTCGAGAACTCCATCTCGTTCTTTGCTTGCGCAAGACGCTTCTGGATGCTTTCTTCCTTCTCTGTGCCTCGGCCGCGGAGGCGCTTTTCGAGGACTTCCATGCTGGGAGGCGCGATGAAGACGTAGCGGGCTTCGATGTGGGAATTTTTGATTTGTTTGACACCCTGCAGAAGGAAAGGGTTGTTAGTAAGAGCTGAGTCCTCCGTCTCTCAACGCCAAAAATTTCTTGCATACGGCATAGTTAGAGATATTTAGAGGGATGAGAAAATAGGGGCAACAAACCTCCATCTCAATATCCAACACCACAACTCGTCCACTCGCCGTCAATTCTTCTATCGTCCGCTTGCTTGTGCCATATCTGTTCCCGCCAAACTTCGCATGCTCCACGAACGCCTTCTCCTCAATCATCTTCTCGAACTCTTCCATGGTTATATAGTAGTAGTCGACATCGCGCTGCTCTCCAGGACGAGGGTCCCGCGTGGTGTGCGAGACAGATGTTGCGAAGATGCTGGGATGACGTTGCAGAAGGAGCTTGTAGAGTGTGCCCTTGCCAACACCTGAGGGGCCGCTGATCACGACGGGGCGGAGGTCTGTAGGTACTACTTATTTTACCCAGTCAGCAAGAGCAAAATTGGTTTCACAGGAAGTGAAATTGGGAACAGGTGAAGTAGCGGTGGGTGCAATCGAGGGGTGTTCAGCAAGTAAATGGAGAGGAAATACCTGGCGCCATTGTGAACACTCGATATGAATTACTGAATCTCGACTTTCTAGGAAATATACTAGGAGTGTGTATCTGTACAAGTCGCCGCAAAAGCATGTGGCAGAACGAAAGACAAAGTGAACTTTATGCAGGCGGGAAAGTCGAAACGGCTCGAGCTCAAGCTTTATCGTTCCCCTTATCGCGACAGGCCGTCGATTTCCGCCCACTAAAATTTTACTTTGAAGATTGAGGATTCACATTCATAAAGATGTCTCGCATGGTTCTCACAAAGGGATTATGTCTTATTTTTGTAGTCAGTTCATTGTATAGATTAGAGGTACAAAGAGGATCAATAACCCGGTTCCCTTGGTACTCCTTTCCTCCAGTACCGTATACTCCAGAACTCCCCGCTTGACTTAATGTAGAGAAATCGTGCTTCTTAAGGAGCGGGTATTTGGTGAAGCAAACTCCGTGAACGCCATCCCGAATCACCCTTTCTACTCTTATCTAACTCTCAAATCTAGAATCTTGTCATGTTGCTCACCTCGCTGTATCGTGAAGAAGCAGGGGGCATGGGAGGAGGTGGGTATAGTTCGTTTCCATGCTGATATGCGGGGTGGAGAGCAGTTGCAGGGCGCTCAATATTGGGAACGACTGGTGAGCTGCGGTCATCCCACTTCTGGAATTGCTCAGGGTCTTGAAGAACTGGCTTCGAGATCTTGGACTGGCGGATAGGAAGACGGATACCGAAACGAGATTTGCGGCGCTCCTCAGCGGAGGTGTTGTAGCTGGGAAGGACTGGTGAAGGAGCACGGCGCATAGAACCGCTGGAGACGCTGAGTGCACCCTTGGTAGAAGAATCCTTGGGGATAGCGGCGGCACCGTGGCTGCGGACTTGACGGCCGGTGACTCCAAGAGCAGAGTCGCAGAAGACGTAGGTCTGAACGTATGTTAGCATTTTGGACAAGGAAGAGGGGTGCACGAAGACTTACTGCAATGATGTTGAAAATTCCCATCAAGGAGGACAAGATGCCAGATGCAATCACGATGCGCCACATAGGAAGACCCAAGTTCTGCTGGCTCGTAGCAGCCTTGTTCAAGTTGCCCAGGATATTGAAACCCAGAACAATCATCGACATGCCGAGGAAGACGAATCCAGAGTCAGGGCCGAGCATAGGCCAGTGAGAGGCAAAGTAGGAGCGGAAGAGGTTGCACTCGGAGATAATGAGGAAGATACCGATGACGTTGGTAATGAAGTGCGAGACACCATCAAAGAAGAAGAACTGTAAAAAGAGTTAGCAGTGAACTCTGCGCGTAGAGAGAGAAGGAAGAAATATACGTTTGAGTTCTGGACAGTCTTGACAAGCATGACCCAGCTGGCGACAACAACCAGGGCGAGGGCGATGATGTTGAGCACTCGGAGCACGTTCAGAGTGATGTAGCCTGGACCGGCCATCTTGGTTTCGGAGAACATTTTGTACGTGTATTAAGGAAGGTGTGTATCTGGCGCAGATATGAGCAAGAAAGAATGGTCGAGAAGCTGGAAAAGACTAACGAGCTGCGTTTGTTGACTGACTGTAGTAAACAAGAATTCGACTGCCTGCAGTAGAAGATTCGAGTTGAACGTTCGAAATATGGAGGAAAAGATAGTAAACTTGGAAAGAATGAATATGTAGAAGACAGGAGGTTCTATTAAATAAAATCGTAGAAACAATTGTTGGGGTAAAGACCCATTGTCATGAGGCACAATAGCAAAGTGATTGCACTTTATGACTATAAGAAGCGACAATACCAACTATAAGAATGAATCACGACAATGAGACGCCCGAGCCCTTGGGGACCGCCCTCGCGACCGCCTTTCATCAACTCTTTAATATTGTGGGGATTTGACAATCTGCCTTTGTTCCACGGCCTAGCGTGGGTTTCTTGGAGCGAATGGACTTCGGGCGGAAGGGCAGATCTTTGACCAGGCGGGAAGCGCTTCAGGATGCGACGAAAAGGTCTCGAGTTTCGAAAGAAACAACTGGACGACGTGTTCGAGAACGAAGGCCGTGTGCCGCTGGAACTGATGGAGCCTCACAAAAAGGCTACCGCCGTGTTTGCAGCGGTTTGTAGCGTCGCACGAGGTCCAGATGGAGGCTTACATGTGAGAAGTGTCTGGATCGCAGCGATGATCCAGGTCCAGATCTTCTATTCTAGTCCAATGAGGCCTGCTAACGGCGCTTGCATAGGGGCCAAGAGCAGCACTTATGCGACAAGCACTCCCAGCTGTTTCGAGCAAGGTTTCTCGCGAATCAGTCATTGGATGAAAGGCGCCTAAGAGAATGTTTCAAGATCGTCTGTACAGAAACAAATCTTTTGGCGGTTCTTCACGGGGTTATTTGCACAAATCATCCGACTGGATGACTTACTAACGTCAACCGGGAGACTTATGAGTCTCCTCGCGACGCGGAAGTCAAGTGCAATATCATCTCGTGAATCTCCGCGGTTTGAAGAAACAGACCATGAAATGCCCTGTGGAACGGTGTTGAAAGGTCACGTGACGAGCCGCTTTTTGGGCGAGCGCCAAAGGCGGCTCCCGGCTTCCCCTCGCGACTAAAAATATCGGAAAAACGAAGTCCGAGCGCTTCTCAGCCTCGACACCGACATCTCGAGCCACGCAGGCAAAAGTTCCATTACCAAGTCTCGAACGAATCGCGGACATTCGCAATCTATCAAGATGGCCAGAGGCAACCAGAGAGATAAGGCCCGTGAGGCGAACCAGAAGAAGATGGCTGAGCAAGTATGTGAATAACTTCAGCGTCGCCGAATTTATCTAGATTCGAGGAACCACGCGCTGACCCTATTCAAACTTCACAGAAAAAGTCCAACAACATGTCTGGCTCCGAGATGCAACGTGAGAAGGAGAAGGTTGCCCAGAAGATGCGAGAGAAGCAGGCAGCTGGTTAGTACTTCATGGTCATTTCGTACTTAGAGCCACTTGCTTACAGTATTCTAGCCGACGCAAAGAAAGCCGCTGAGGGCGCAGCTGGCAAGAAGAAGTAGACGATCGATATGACTGACCCATGAATTTTCAACGGGCCAACGATACATGCCGATTATGATGGAGTTTCGGTATGGGTTTGCATTATACACGGGGCTGCTGAGCATGGGAAGACGCTGAGGAGTTTAGACTGCGTGGTTTTGCAATCGACTTTTACATTTTTTGCACAAATTCTTCTTATCTTTCGCCCCTATCGTGTCGAAGCAAATCGAACTCTACCTTATCATCCCATTTTCTGCCTTGTTGACCTCAACGGCTTTTTCTGCCATCTTTTCCCTAAACCACTAAGGCTCAAGAGCAATCGGGGAAACTTCTGCTTCTCAATTTGGAAACTTGGACTTTATGCGGGTACACGGCATTGTCTGTTGGTTCTTGAGGACTGCAACTGCGAACTCAACAGGGCCAAAGAGATCCTATGTCGCCGATAACTTCACGGCACGATCTGGGTTCGGTCGAGTTCCACTTTCAAGGGACTTGATCACCCGAGATAGTATGTCTCTCTGACATCGATGATTGCTGGCGTTTGGACCTAGCGTATGTCAGGAGTCAGTAAACCGCCCTCACGGGTAGATCATTTCTCAAATACCACTCTTAGTGACAGGTTGGGCCTCTTTCGGTTCCCTTTCAGGGTGGGTGTCTCCCCAAGTTACGGTCAAGGGAAATGGAGGGCTAAATACCGCTATAGCCATGATGGGGCTTCACGGTGGGGATTCAGGTGTGCTCGGCGTTCGAATTCTCCGGCTAAACGCTGGGGATGCACCGCAAAGGCTTTGGATAAGAACGACCTCTGATGGAGCTGATTCCAGCCTTCAGCACCATCCTCTCGACCAACACGGGACCCACTAAAAGCCCTTTTTTAACATCAAATCCTCTTCTTTCAAAATGCCTCTCAGCGACTACGGCATTGTTGACTCGATTCACGATCTGAAAGCAATCTTCGACCAAAGCGGTGACCCCTTTCCTATGTGTGAGCTCTATGATCATGTTGAAACTCAAATCATAGAAGTACGCAAGGCCATTGACACGAACCCCAATACATTCCTTCAGAACCTTGGGCAGGGACTAGATGCGGTTGAGCGAAGAATTGAGGAGAATTTCGGTGAAATATACCGGGTGCCTCTTTTTCGATCGCTGCATATACACTACTATCGGCTAGTGAGTCTTTCAATACAACATCGGCCATAGGTGTACAGCTTTGCTGAGACTATCGATCACGTAGTTCAGATTGGCCGATGCTATGGAGATTCTAAGACGCTATATGTGCTCGAGCGATTGGGGTCACGACGCTGGTTCAGCTCCAGAGGTTTTCCGACAATTCCACCTGCGTCTCCCTGCCAGAGCAGTCACAATCAATCAAGAAATTTTTATCTCTTGGGCAAAGGATAACGACGCAATTCCGAGTACAGGCTTGGTAGCCGCTCTCCGAAACCCATTGGCATGGGAGGAGCAACGAATCTTCTACGGCTACCACCGACCCAAAGACGACTAATCGCGAGGAAACTTCTCCGCTTGTAAGAGTTCACCGTATAAGTACATGATATAAGATAAGCTCTCCCTAAATGTTTTGATTCCGAAAAAATCTCAAGCCTCATCGGATTCCCTACGCTTGAAATAAGAAGGCTGCACACGAGGCTGCAAGGCTCTCGGCTCGGCGTGTCGATTTGGAATCACAATCAACATCTCGATCCGACGTATTACCGGAGAGCTTACCAACTCCCAATCTTTCTTTTCAAAACGCCTCCCTTAAATCAATTTCCCCGGATAGGCAGTGTGTATTACCGAAGGACACTCCCGGCGTGTGATTCCCAAGTGTCCAGAAAGATCCAGACCCCGCGGTGTTGGTAATGCATAGTCTGGAGCAGCTCTGGCCCTAAGCAACAAAGTTGTATCACTGCATCTACCCAAGCACGTCACCTCAGCCCCGTAGCAGACGACCATCTATAAACTACGCGTTGACCTCACTCCTCCCCCTCCTCTTCATGCACAAAATCACGACTTCTTTTCTCGCACGATCAACGCAGGTCGCAGTTTCCAAGACGGCCAATTCACGACTTTCTTCTCTTTCGCGACAGTTCTCGTCCTCGTCTGCAGCTATGGCGCCGGTGCCAAAGGAGTGCGATTACCTCGTCATTGGTGGTGGCAGTGGTGGTTTGGCGTCTGCGAGAAGAGCCAGTGGATATTATGGCGCAAAGACGATTGCGGTTGAGAGCAAACGTTTGGGAGGTACTTGTGTGAACGTTGGGTGGGTAACAATTGCTACCCCACCTTCTCTGCTGCAAAGCTGATTGTATGGCAGATGCGTACCCAAGAAAATCACCTTCAATGCTGCTGCAATTTCTGAGACGATACGCGAGGCCAAGGCATACGGCTTTTCTGTCGAGCAAACTGCTCCTTTCGACTGGCCATACTTCAAGAAGAAGCGAGATGCGTATGTCAAGCGCCTCAATGGAATTTACGAGAAGAACTTGGGCAATGACAAGGTCGAATACATTCACGGCCGAGCACACCTGACTGGAACGAACGAGGCGGAAGTAGTCCTGGACGATGGCTCGAAACAAACTATCAAAGCGAAGAAAATTCTGTTGGCCGTTGGAGGACATCCCACCATTCCCAAAGGTATTCCAGGAGCCGAATACGGTATCAACAGTGACGGATTCTTCGAAATTGAGGAACAGCCAAAGAAGGTTGCTCTTATTGGGGCTGGCTACATTGCTGTTGAGTTCGCGGGCATGTTCAATGCTCTAGGAACGGAGACACATCTTTTCATCCGCCACGACAAGTTCCTACGATCTTTTGATCCAATGGTCCAGGACACAGTCGTCAAGGAGTACGAACGCCTAGGCGTGCATTTGCACAAGAACTCCAGCCAAAGCAAGGTGGAGAAAGATGAGAAGACAGGCAAGCTCACACTGCACTACAAGGACTCGAACGGAGAGGGCAAGCTCGAAGGTCTGGACAACCTGATCTGGGCAATTGGACGTTCTCCTGAAGTCGAAGATCTTGGCCTGGAGAAAGTTGGTGTCAAGCAAAACGAGAAAGGTCAAATCATCACTGACGAGTACCAAAACACTAACATCGAGAACATCTACTCCCTTGGTGACGTCGTCGGCAAGGTTGAATTGACACCCGTTGCCATCGCAGCTGGTCGCAAACTTAGCGACCGCCTCTTCGGTCCAGAAAAATTCAAAACCTCGAAACTGAACTACGACTTCATCCCCTCCGTCGTCTTCGCTCATCCAGAAATCGGCAGCATCGGCTTGACAGAACCCCAAGCCATCGAGAAATACGGCAAAGAAAACCTCAAGATCTACAAGACCAACTTCACGGCCATGTACTATGCGATGATGGAGCAGGAAGAGAAGGGGCCCACAGCTTACAAACTTATTTGCCATGGACCGGATGAGAAAGTCGTTGGGTTGCATATCTTGGGCTTGGGCAGTGGCGAGATGTTGCAAGGTTTCAGTGTTGCGATTAAAATGGGTGCTACGAAAGCGGACTTTGATAGTTGTGTGGCTATCCATCCTACGAGCGCGGAGGAGCTGGTCACTTTGAAGTAGTGAGTGTACAGGTAGATGGCTTGCTTTAGCTTTGTCGTGCCAATAGATATTAGAGCTTCAGAGAGTCGAGTTATTTTAGTTTTGCTCATTTCAGTGAAATAGCCCCGGGCACTTAGAGCCAGGGAAAACTCTTGCTCATCCAAGGCGGTAAGCGTGACCTCACTAGATACTAAGTGTATTCTTCCTTTATCGCCAACTTTTACGGAGGTATTCGCTTTCCAGAGACAAGCTCCCCAGCAGCATCCATAGCTTCCACCAAGAAAAGCATATGAGAAGACCAGGAAGCCAGCCTAACCGACGTTTTTGGCAACGCGATAAAACAAGCAAGTCAACGAGTTCATTGGAACTGAAGGTCACACTACTTTGAATATTCTCCTAGCACCGTGGCAGCCTTTTCCCTGCTCTTGGGCTTGCCCCTTAACGAAAAAGGATTCGAAAGCGGGTGGGTTAGCAGACTACCTATCATGACGTATTCTGATCTTGTCGCCTGAATGACGGCTATATATATATTGACAGTGGTCCGTATTCTGATAGCAGAGATAGAGATGAGGTAGTCTGCAATAGATCGTTCCTGAAAATAGTTCTAATTCTGGTCATTGAAGCCGAGTTCATCTCCTCTTTCATCCATTGCATTCAAATTACTTGGACTAGCAGTGGCCTCGTTTTCATTTCAAACCAGTTGCCAGTAAGTATCATTATCCAGCATTTCCTTACCTTTGATAAACACGAAATCTTCTGTAGCTGCTTAAGATCATAAACTTTCTCCTTACCACGAAATTCATGATCGAAGTCGAACTGTAGTGATTCAAGGAAGTCACGGCTCAGATCAGATTTCGAGGCAGAGACTCTCGACTAGCCATTAAGGTCTTGAATCTTGAAGCTACAGAATGCCATCCATTCCAATCTTAGACAGCAATCCACTCAGCCATCCATACGCCAAGACACCCCTCCACCCAGCCATCTATTCATTACCACAGCAACTCCGCCCCATATGTAGCCAGTAGCCTAGAAGCCAGGGTATCAAAACAATGGTTCTATTTTACCCATCCATGTGCAAGATCATTACTCTCTCTAATGCCGCTTTGTGATCGTGATCGTAAACAGCTCATCCACGAAAGTTTGCGTCTCCTCCTCCTCCCTCACAGCTTTACTGACAACACCACTCTTCGGCGCGGGACTCAGCTCTTCCATTTCAATTCCAGGAGCTAATTTACTTGGGCTACCTGGTCTCAAACCTGTAGTTTTCGGACTGTCTTCTCCGCCTGCTCTCTTCTCTGCTGCACCGACGTTGATGTCCACTTCTTGGCTGACCATGATACCGCCCAGGTTTTGGGGTTCTGATGAATTGACATCTACGAGGTTCTTCTCGGAAGAGTTGTCGCCTCGCATCTTTGCTTGCTCGCGGGTATTGCGGTCCCAGAATCTGATCTTGGAGGGTCCTCTATGCGCCGACTTGCCGTTGATGGGGTTGCTGAACATGTCAATGTGCTCTCCCATCGTAACTCCATGACGCACATTCCTCTGGACTGCGAGTCTTGAACTTGTGCTTCCGAACATGAAGCTGCGATGGCCTTTCTGTGACGAAGTGTCAGAGGATTCAATGTCCAAGGCCGGTGCGAATTCTCGGTAGGTCTTTCTTGCGAATGCAGCATGATCTGGTGAATTCTTGTACACGTGCTGTTGCATCTTGAAGAAGTTCAGTGGCTCGAAGCACAACTTCTCGCCCGGTGCTCGACTGTGAATCGGAACGACGATTCGGAATGGAATGAGATAAGCAGTGTCTGGAGGGGAATTCTCAGAAATTCCTCGGCATGGGGCTGCTATTGGTTTGCCGACCATCAGAGCATCGTTGAAGAATGGATCCTCGATCTCTGCCTTGAGTGCTTCGAGCGTGGTCAAGAGGTGTTTGGCAAATTGCTGTTCTTTGGGCGAAGGGTTGTTCGGCTTGGCAGCCTTAACCAAGAGCTTGATACATTGGGCGACAGTTGAGGAGTCCATCTTCTTGAGAAAATCGAGATGCCAGTCTTCAAGGCTGTCGATGGGAAGCTGCATGGTTGGCAGCTGATTTCGAGCATCTCTGCGTGCTAGGATATCAAAGCCGTGACGACCAGCTCCAATTGATGCTCGAATAGCGAAGCAAGCCATATGCACACCCGGATCAAGCATGTGATCATCCAGAGCATACTCCTTCAGAACATCGATGCGACGACTTAAAAGGTTGGGTGTGACTTGCAAGCTGCCCGCGAGAATAGGAATGACGTGAGCGGGAGAGGCAAAGCGATAACCAGCAGCCTGGAGATGTTCTGCTCCGCGTCTGTTGGCCCTGCTAACAAGGAACAAAAGTTGGCCCTTTCCTGCTGCAGGCCCACCGGCACCTTCACGCTCCAGATCGGCAACTGTGCTTGAAACGGCTACTTCGCTCTTGCGGCTCTTCTTCCCCTTATCTGGTTTATCTGCCTGGCCTGTGCTGATAATATCGTCGTACAAGATACCAATCTTTTCAAGCGGTAGATTTAGGTCATCAGCTAGATCCGCAGCCGCAACACAGAAAAGCTCTCGGAAGACGACGGAATAATCTTCAATCGGGATTCCTTCGTCATTGAGAAGATTGCCGACGTTTGACCTGAGTCGACCTCTGATACCAGTCCGGTGAATGTGATGTCGCATCCCAGGAAGCAGATATGAAACACCACTCCAGTTACGTGTTGTTCTGAACATCCAAAGGAAGACTGGATGAGACACACTGAATACATCGTCCAAGTTCTGCCAAAATATTAGTCAGAGGATCAAAGTTGAAGATAGGGAGGACACAAACCCGTTCAAGCCAGGAGTTGATAATTTTGCGATTGGGAAAGTACCCTTCTGGAGTCACCAGAAGTTTACCATCGCTGTCAAATACAACGGCAGCTATGACGACTTGCTGAGCTCGCTTGGCAGATCGAAAGACCCGTCTCTGCGCGAGCAGTGCGAACATGAGAAGGATGAAGCAACCGCATACAGACTGCACATGTTAGTCTTTTCATGACACTAAGGCAGACTAGACATACCAGAACGATCACGACAATAACTGTTGAAGTCCGCGAAAAGGTATTTAGCAACGAATTATCTGCCTTCCTCAAACGGTATTCTGTGCCGACCGACGCAAGCCAATGCATGCCAGAGACAGCACAGGCGAGAATGACAGCGCAGAGAGCTCTGTTCCACCAGGAGGTATCCCATGATGAACGGAAGAGGAAAAAAAGTGCCAACGCTCCTGTGCTGGCCACAACTGCAATGATACCGGCGCCGACAACGTAAGCAATAGTGTAGACACAGTCGTAGTTAGAGATTCCAGCCTGGCCCAAATAGTGCATACCGCAAATGCCGAAACCCGCTAAAGTGCCTCCCAGTCCAACTCGTGTAACACTCACTACCTCATTGGAACCGACCGCCCAGAACGCTGTAAGAAGTACAATCACTGGTATAAAGAAAGAAAGGGCGGTATATCCGGTGCTGTAGGCGATCTGTATTTGGGACTCTCCATGTTCTAGAATGATGGCTCGGTTTCCAATGAAATGCATGCACCAGACCGCAATACCGCCCATGGAGAGTGAGGAGCCAAGGAGGAGAAACCTGTGGGGAGGTCAGCTGATGATTCAAGTGGCGAAAGAAAGATTCATGTTACCAATTGTACCATCCCCTCATCGCCGTCCTCTGGTTGATCAGCTCCAATGTCGTCCATGCTCCGATGTAACTGATGAAATATGACAGCACGATATATCCGGGAATGAAGCTCCTCGCGACGAGATGGCCTTCCAATGCCGCTAGACTCGTCATGTTCGTAGACGACATGGTCGGCACTGTCGAATTCCTGGTCAGATTGAAGGCCATGGCATCGCGGGTCAGCCCCAGAGTACTTGTACGTCCTGCTTGACGCTAAAAGAGCCTTGGAACCTCGGACCCAATGGTCAAGCCGCCCTGATAAACCCCAGCAGGAGAGCTATTGGCTGGCAGAGAAATGGCGTTCGTTTGGTCTTGGGCCTTAGACAGCGATCCCGCATTGACTGTCATTCACTTGGCCCAGAACGAGGATGAACTTTTCAGACACAAGACTGATTGGGATATCGACACTCGAGAGGGCCGAGAGCCGGTGTTTGGGATACGAAAAGGAAAGAGTCTGCGCGCCGGAAAAGAGTCCGAAATAGGGAAGATGTTGGAGACGAGGAGGGGCTGACTCAGACCATCGATTTCGGCCACTTGTTGATGCGTCTCCACCAAGAAGCGGGTGGTAGAATAGGAATAGGGAGAACTGAATTGAACTGAACTGAACTGAACTGAACTGAACTGTCAAAAATCCAAGCTAGGAGAACGGCAGATAACGAGAGGGAGGACTCCTGGCGCCCGGGGGCGGGGGTGTACATAGAAACATGGTCGTGAAATGAAGAAATGAAATTATTCTTGACCAACCAAAGTAGATACGGCAGGTGGTGCCTCGCTCTTGCAGGCTGTAGTGACGCTTAGCTGGCGCCGATTCTAGCAGGATCGGGATGCCCTACCAACAACCAACAACCTGCACCTTGAGCCCGAAATCTCTAGGAACATTCTCACACTCCCTAGCCAGGAACGAAAGGGACGCAGCCGCGAAAAAGCAAAAGCAAAGCCTGTGACCCTGTCGTCCATCATGGCATCATCGCACGATGGCGCGATGGCGCGATGGCAGAAGACCCTGTGGAAGCCATCCCGAGAGCCTCAACAAATTGTCTCTCGCAATTTCAGACCATTCCTCTGCCGACCTCGAGCAGAGAAACTGCCTATGCGCTGTGGATTACCTCACTCGGCATCTGTAGCCCTATCTCGGCTTCACTGATTCGTCCAGCACTCGAGATCTTCGCAGACCCGACACACGGGAAGGGTAGCGCGCAATGATGATAGAGCTGAGATGCGGTGTCGTCCAAAGAATCTGCGATTTGCACTGGGGCCTCTTCGCTAAAGACGCCGAATCCCTGACGAAAACCGGGTCTGCTACAGTAAGTATCGGAAGCAGAACCCATGAATGAGGCTGCAGCCCCTTCTTCTCCTTAAGGATTCTTCATTCTGTGCCCAATATGGCCCAAGTGCTAGGATAGAGTTTGAGTTTCGGTATTTGGTCCTCATATTTTGACAGCATGCCGTTGGACGATAAACAATCTGCTGTGCCATCGTCAAAAGGGTTGCAATATGGAGAGATGGAGAGGCGGGAGGACAAGCTGCTTGGACCTCGATGTGGCTGGCCCACTTACCAGGGATGGTATCCCGCTCAGAGATCGGCTACATTCCCTCCAGATATAGCTCATCTGGGTGGGACTCTCCAAGCCACAATCACAGAGCAGCATGCTGCCTCTTTGCTCGTGCATGGGATCTTTGGAAAAATTGTGCATTATCGTGGTTCTAGGGGCGTTGACCTCGAGCCTCTCCAACTCTCTGCGCTGAATCTGCACTGTGCATCGTGAACCGTGTTCAGGATTCCCCACTGTGCAGCTCCTGCATGCGATTTCTCCGCTTTCCCACTCTTCTCAGGGCGCCGGGAACATTAGAGACTTCGAGCAAAGCCGTCGAGACATCCAGTACGGTGTTTGCTTCATACCCAAGTTGCCGCCACAACCCTTTTTACAGGCTTTTGTTTCGAGTACTTCAACGATTCCCATTGTTTGCTTGCTCTTCATTTGCAGTCTCGTATTCTTTGGTCATTTGCTCTTTCGAGAAGATTTTGCGGCATAATTGTTATTTCGTTTCTGCACTATTGTGCATCCCGTTTTCTGCCAGGGAAGGCAAATATGCCTAGTATGCCTGCCGTTCCGGAGAGGTGTTCCCAAGGGCTGTCACAAGCAGCTGTGGAATTTCTTCCCCCTTACTCAGCTCAGACATAGCTTTCGCGCTTCATTATTCAAGCTACGCTCAATTGCATGCCCCCCTCCCCCCCCAAAATTAACACCTCTGGCTTGAATTTCAGTCATTTCAAAGGTCAAATTTGACGGAAATAACTTGGTGGCTTGTTCATCAAGCGAGATACTGGCCTCCTAGTTCTGGACGGTAAGTCTTACGTGCCGGTGCCACTGCTACTTGGTGAAGTTTAATCATTCAACTTGAATTGAATCCATCGTACGAGAATATATTTGGTAGAAAGACATCATGACACCCTGTTTGAAGACTCGACCCATCAGATAAGACGTGAAAGCAAGACAGCCAGAGGCCCAGCGGCGCGGTATTCCAAACTCTTAAAACTTGGCATTTTCCAAAGCTTGGTGCTTAAGAACAGTCTTCTAACTAAAATATCATAGTTTAGGGGTAAATAAACACGGCTTGACCCTAATAGTGTGTGGTTAACTCGATACAAACCACTCCTAGACTCTCGATCGAGTCAAACATTTGGAACCGGGTCTCATAACGGAACGAGAGGAGTAGAGCCACTCCCCGTGCCGGTTCCGGGATCCACTTGATGGCGTTCGATCGAGATCACTTGATAACAGCGAAACGGCGCCTGACATACTTAAAGAAATGTGGGCGTAGAGCGGTCAGGGCCGAGAGCTGTCTGACTTCAGCACGGGCCCTGACAGACTGCTGATAGCGAGGATTAAGACGCGGCTTCACCCGTTACAAAGGAAAGGAAGATCAGACTTGACATACAGGGCTGCAGTGCACGCGGCAACCACGCGGACATGGTGATAAGAAAGCAATCTGTTGGCGTCTGGATGCGGAAAGGTGGCGGAAAAACCCCCATGAGCCTGGGGCTGGGAGCCGCACGGTCTTAGGGCTTTCTTCAGCACAATATGCACATGGATGCAGGGTCTGAGACCTTGGATGAGAGCAATCTCATCTCTGATTTCAGGATCTCTGCTTCTGGGATAACCGGGAGTCTCCCAGAATCCAGGACGAACAGCAGGTGCTTAATTTTGACAGAAAGAAAAGAGTCTGAAAGGTCAGTACAGTAACCATCAATGTGCTCCAACCAAGTCATCCTAGATTTTCATATATATACTCCATGCCCATCTATTTCTTCGCCATAGTCACAACCATCACCTATCCAAACAAGCCTCCATCCAAATTGACTTACAGGTATGTACCCAAAGCTCATCCCCACGTCTTAATCTTCCTCATACTCCCTTCCAAATCAAACGCCTTATGCATATCAAAGCTATTCCACAGCAAATGAGGCTCATGGCCCCACCCCCTCCTCATACACTCAAACTCCGCCTTCCTATAATAATCCTCCAGAATCGGACGATACACCGGATGCACGCATTTCTCAATAATCACCTTCGCTCTCTCCTTCGGACTCAGTCCTCGTACATCCGCTAACCCTTGCTCTGTAACGATAACGTCGAGATCGTGCTCCGTTTGGTCGACGTGTGTGCACATGGGCACGATACAGGATACGCCCAAAGGATCGGATTTCGAGGGCCGCGTGGAGGGTGTGTGCATTATGCTGTATTTGGAGGAGCGGAGAAAGTCTGCAGAGCCGCCGAGGCCGTTGAGCATTCTTGATCCCATGACACAAGTGCTGTTTGCGTGGGCGTAGATATCTACTTCCACTGGTGTATTCATGCCAATAACTCCCAGTCTCCTAATAATCTCAGGTGAGTTTGACACCTGTTGTGATCGTAGCAGGAGCTTGTTATGGTACTGCTCCCAGCCATCGTAGAAGCGCTTGAACCCTTCTGGTGAGAATCGAATGGATGTTGCGGTCGCAAAATCCAATTTTCCTGAATCAAAGAGGTCCAGGAATGTATCTTGCAGGACTTCAGTCCATACTTTTAGGTTTTTGAAATTGGAGTCGGCGAGTCCGCCAATGACTGCGTTGGCGATATTCCCGATTCCGGATTGCAGGGGGAGCAGGTTCTTGGGTAAGCGGCCGTGCGTGACTTCGTGCTCGAGGAATTCTATTAGATGCCTAGCAATAGCGCGGGAGTTATCGTCTTCTGGTGCGTTGGGCGATGTATGGTCCTGGTAGTCGGATTCTATGATTGCGACTACTTTCTCGGGGTCAATGGGGATGGAGGTTGTGCCGATGCGGTCTTCGGGGGCCATGATTAGGTAGGGTTTGCGGTGGGGTGGGAGTTGGGTCATGGTTATGTCGTGGAGGCCTTCCATGGAGGGGATTGCAGTGTTGACTTCGATTATGATCTATTTCTCTCGTTAGCAATTCCCTTCCCAGCACACTCAACATCTTCATGAAAGTCAGATCTTACTTTATCAGCCATCTGAATCAACTCCGGACTCGCCCCAACACTAGCACCTGGCACAATCCCTCCATCCTCCGTAATAACACTCGCCTCCAAAACCACCACATCCAGCTTATTCCCATTCGGCTTATCCTTCGTATAAAACCCATACACCAGATCCACGGGGAACATACTCAAATGCTTGTCAAAGAATTTAATGTCGCCGTTGTTTATACCTTTAGCGATCGATTTACCGACTTGATGAGGGGAGCGGCGTTCGATCATGTTGAGTGCTGCCCAGCGGTTTTCTGTTTCGGCGCCGGAAGAGGCGCCTACAAAGAGGGAGTATTTGAGTTTGCCTTGAAGGTTGTTCTTCTCGACGTGGTCGGCAAGCATAGTGGGGATTTTCCTGTACAACACATCCTGTTAACCTCATATCACGAGTATACCGAAGCAGAATTGCATTGCCAATTGAAGATTAACGGTTCAGATGGAAGTGGGAAAGTAAAGAGACGTACTTAGGATACCCAACCCCCGTAAATCCGGACCAACCGATATACGCCCCATTAGGAAAGAGCGGAATCAAATCCTCAGGATGCGCAAGCTTGTTCAGCATCGAGGGTCTTCGAACCCGAGCTTTGAGCGCTGCGGACGCTGTGAGAGCTGCTGCGGACGCCATCTTGACATCAATTGTCTCCGACAAGCTTGGATACAGCTACAGAAGTCGTTAAAATAGAAAAGAACGAAGGTTGAGTTAATTGGGGCAAGGGGATATATAAGTCGTATGATGTTGAGGTAGAGTCCTAGCTGGCTGAATCTCGGGACACGGCAATACCCCGCTACGTCGTCACAGAGCGTCGAGAACAGGGGTCCAAGGCGCCGCAATCGCTGGGTTTTCGGCTATTGCTGGTTATGCCTTGTGTTGTGCGGTGTATTTTGAACTTTTGTACAGCACTTGCTGGGAATATGTTTTCGGCCGAAGGGAACGTTATGCAGGTACTAATTGGTTACGGAATCCTAGTCAATCACCCTTTTGAAGCTTCACAACGCTAGGCAATATTTTTATTCACTCGAAGGCGGCGTATTGACAGGACTTGACATCAAATTCAAGTACTTTATTTATTCATACAGATCTGTTCCCTAGTACCGATACCTAATCTTATCCGAATGCCTGTTTGCCTCAAGCATCTCCGGGATAGGAGTAGGAGATCGCTGGGCAGCTTCATGATCAGGTTCCGGTAGAGGTGCTGGTGCCGAAGCTCTGGGAGCTGGTCTGAGAACAGCAGCAGCCAAAATAGGTGCTGGCTCTTTTGCTGGTGGTGGTGGCGGCGGTGGAACTGCAGCTGGAGATGCTGCTATCTCCCGAGCCATTCTCATTTCTTTCTGGCTCAATCCCAACTCTTGAGCGTAGTCCCCAAACTTCGTCACTAACTCAAGTAGCCCACCCTTCAATGCAGCTAAGATCGTATCAACCTCTGGGCTTTCTTCTTTCTTCTCCATATCGGTCCAGTGAACACCCAAATTCTTCCTGAATGCCTCCAGATTGATGGCCGTGGTCGTGAGTGTCCGAATGATTGTCCTGATATCTCTCTGGACATTGCCATACTTGTCTTCCTCCAAGCTGCACACGGCAAAATTGCACAGCGAATCAATAGCATCAACAATGACGCCGACGTCTCCATACGGTGTGCCCAATACAATTGCGGCCATTCTCCGTCTATACTCCTGTCTGAATGGCTTGCCTGGATACATCTGCAGCAGCCAAATTGCCCATTCCCTGAAAAGACCCGTCAGCCCTTGAGCAGCGACCTTTTGCTTCTGCTCGGGTGTGAGAATAGCGTTCTCGGCGCTTTCGAGTAGTCTTCGGGGTGAAAGTCCCTGAGATGGTGATTGACCGTGGTCCTTGGCGAATTTTCCGACTTCTTGTGCAACTTTTGGCACTGTTCCTGAAGGTTTCGCCAGCTTGGTAAAGAGATCGCCAGGTTGACTCAGGCCGTCTTGCAATGGCTGTGACAATCTTGGTAACTTTGGAACGCTGTCACCCTGCGTTAGTTGGGCAGGTGCCGCAGCAGCTGGAGGCGATTGGTAGTTGGCGATGCGCTTGTTGATGCCATCTACAACCTCCAGGCACACTTCGAGTATCTGAGACCAAGCAGATCCCCCTTTTCGGTCAATATCTTCAAAAATGGCCTTTCTTCTGCCCTGGAACCGCTGGGCTATGTACACAAGCTCCCAGAAAGCAAAAGCCTGTGAAAATATCAGTTCAAATTCTTATGGTAGATCATGGCAGTCTTACTCTTGTCTGTAGCTTCTTTCCACGCAGACCTGTAAGTAAGCTGCCATTTGGATCACGAGACTCGTATGTAATGGGCCGTTCATTCTTCAGGGGCTCTTGTGCCACATACGCAGTGAAAGCAGCATTTGCAACCTCCCACAGCATAACAAGGAGGAAACCAGCTGTTGCGGTGTATCTGATGATTCCCAGATGCAGTGTTATGGTACGAGTTGCGGGGAGAGAGCCTGACTTGGGGAGGTTCCAGAAGATTTTTGCAAACATCCGAGTGAAGGACCATGCGAAGCTTCTGATAGAATATCCCAAAACAGGAATCTGCATCGCGTACAAAATTGGTGCAATGACGACTGCTGTACCCACACGTTTGATAGAATTCTGGAGTAAGTGTGGTAGTCTCGTCTTAAGTTGCACTCTGGGAGGAATGACCAAGTGGGATCTCTGATCGGGTGAGGCATCAGGCTTCGTCTTTGTGGTTGGCATATCGAGTCGATCATAGTCGTAGAAGAGATGGCAGCCTGCCTGGAGAACGGCAAGGAGAAGGAGAAAGTTTGTAAGGTAGATGGGTCTTTCGTTCATCGTTCGTCGCTCGGTCTTCGCTACGTACTTGATTCTGTAGAGGTCGGCGTTCTGGGAGGCTGACCAAATGTAGATCTCGCTGAAGAAGTATGCTGAGAAGAGGTAACATCCCAACGTTTGTATGGTCTGAAATTTGAAGGCGTAGCTGGTAAATGTCTGCCATGCTGAATATGACGTGCGTAAGCCGGCGTGAAGCTGGGCGACTCGAAGTACGAATATGATGAAGGCAGATATGAAGAGGAGGCCAGTTCGTATGCCTGCTATTCCCAATGGAAACCATGACCAGAGCACTGAAATTGAAGTTAGCAAAGACGCAGCTAGTGCCTCAAAACTTACGAGAATTCCATTTTCCAAGCAGTATAGATTCTAGATAGCAGAGTCCAAACACTACAGCGCTTCCCATCATAAACCTTCTGTGCAGCGCTGGCGTCAGAAAGTCCTTGTAAGGACGGATTCGAGGTGCGGGTGGCATCTTTAAGGAAGCTGGCTGATGCGCCTTCGATGCTGTAAAGACTGTATACGACTAGAGAATTCTTTAAGGCTGCATTGCAATACTCATAGTATCGTTGCGATCGGCGAAGGTCGAGTAGGTACTTTTGTTGACTTCGATGGAGATCTTGGAAGGTAAATAAAATCGAGGCGCGGAGCTCTGTTGCGACGCGAGACCGCCAAGGCTTTCTTGAGACTAGGGTGCCGGTAAGGCGGTACGTCAACCTCCCATCACAAGAACCATCAACAGGCAACGACCATTTTATTTGTACATTAAGCATCACAGTTGCTGCATTCTACACTTGCAGCCCACCACAGCAATCATGTCGTTTGATCAATTATCATCGTTGGAATCTCAGCCAACCAACATGCGCAGACAAGATGATCCCCAATACGCCGACGACCCGGAGTTTCAGCGTCTATCGCAACAGCTCATGACGAAGCTTTTCACCTTGACTGGAAACATCTCACGGCTTTCGAACGAAGTTGCATTACTGGGAACAAAGAGAGACACCGAGCGAGTACGAGAAAGAGTGCATGATCTGTTGGAGGAATCGAAGGATACTTTCAAAGAGGTTGGTGAGGGGGTAAAGAAGATTCAATCATGGGAAGATGTCAGCGTAAGTTTGCCCATCGGTGGAGTTTTTTTGATTGCATGCTAAATTCGGAAAGCCATCGCAAAAATACACCCAGCAGAAACTTGCCCGCGAGTTCCAGAACAACCTGCAAGAATTTCAGGGTGTCCAGAGACAGGCTCTCGAGAAGCAACGATCATCAGCATCTGCTGCGCGGACGGCATTAGAGGAGCAGCAGTCACCAGAAGCAGAGGGAAGAAATCAACTTGGTCAGCAACAGTCGCAAGAACAGCTCAGACTCGCCTCGCAGGATGAGGTTGACTTCCAGGACTCCTTGATTGTGGAGCGGGAGGCGGAGATTCGCAACATCGAGCAGGGCGTCACCGAGTTGAACGAGCTTTTCCGCGATGTCGCACACATTGTGAACGAACAAGGAGAGCTTTTGGACAACATTCACGAGAACGTGGAGAATACAAGAACGGATACGCGGGGTGCGGATTTGGAGCTGAGAAGTGCTGCGAGATACCAACGAAATGCCCGGTCGAAAGCATGCTGCTTGCTGTTAATTCTGGCGGTTATTCTCACCGTCATTATCCTAGCAGCAACGCTAGGTTGAACTTCCTGGTTTGAGGGTTGTGTATAGTATTTTCCAGGGGAGTTTGGCGTTTCTCAATGGCATACCATTTTTGATTCGAGGTAGTTCGTCTTGCGGTCTTATTTTGTGTAGAAGAGGTGGTTCATGAATAGATTAGGAGTCGAGTAGCGAGCCTACACTTGAGTGGCTTTTAATCAATCCATTTCTTCTGTTCGTATATATACTCGTTGAGATGTGGTTGATTTTGACTGCGGATTGGAAATTACATAGAAGAATGTTGGGAGTGAGCGATATATATGGAGATTCAACTATCCCCAGAAATATCTTGAACCAGTAGCGCGGTTCAATCAAATCCTATTTCTACCCAGCTTGGAGGCGAATAGAAACATCGAGCCCCTACTAACTGATAAATGTACGAGAAACAAGTCATGTCAGCTGCATTATATATGAATTTAAGTTTTATTAACCAAAAGACCCCTCATTCACGCCCTTACTATTTCCCCGTGAATAGCGCAGAGATCTTCCAATACCCTTGACATCATCAGCCTGGTTTCACCACCTTCTCCATCATACTTCCCCGGCGCGAGTCGCGTCTTCTGCTTCAACATCCTCAGTCAACATTTTTGTGTTCCACCAATTGTTCGACTTCAAGATGGCGTCCGCCTTAGATGAGAAAAGTCTCGTCAAGGCCTTCGAAGGGCGCCCAGATATACAAGGAGCGATTCGAAACGCCGCAGCTGGTAAGTCTGCTCTCTACCTGCATACAGCTCCAAAAGCAGCATACATAGAAATTACGCGCCTCAGATTCAGGTCTGGGAGAGGATAGTTACAGTTTCGTTACTGATAGCCGAACCAGCTGGGCCACATTATATCGAACTTTTCAACCAAATATCTCTCCACGTCTGCACATTGGTTCCAGAATCCAGCTCAGAGCCTGCCTCGAAAAAGAGACGCCTGGAAGAAAATCTAACCAGCCGACCCGCTGCAAATGGCACAAATGGCCACGCAGACTCACAAAGCTCTGCAACACGCGCAGCGAGCGGCAACGATCCGGTCCTCCTCGAGGTCAAGGACATCTCGCTCGTGATTCCACAAAGAAAGAAATTTACCCTCTGCTTCACAGCTTCCCACCTCTACGCCCGCCTGGCAGATTTGAATGAGCCGGTAGCAGGAGCCAGTTTTGCTTGGAGTGACATTGGTAAGCTGCCGCTTCTATGTATAAGTACTTTTGCTGACTTTTTGGTCGTACAGAATACGCGTTCTGTCTTCCTGTCCCTGAAAAGACCCAAAAGCAATACAACTATCTCCTCTTTCCAAAAGACTCCATAATCACTCCTTCGAAACCTGTGGCAGGTGCGCCTCCTACACCCGAACCTCTCGTTTTTACCATCGCAGATGCGGCCCCAAAGCCAGGCGTGATCGGCGGTTCAGAAGCTTCAGCAGCCGCGGCTGTATCTGACGACTACAAGTCGCTCTTTGGCTGGGCGATCTCTAAGCGGTTCAAGGCTGTAGGAAAGGATTTAAAGATCATGCAAGCAGATCCAACCCTTTTTGCTTCGGAGCAGAAACAAGCACACAGGCCGAACGAGAAAGCAGTACACGTGAAGGCATTCCGAGGATCAAAGGATGGGTATCTGTTCTTTCTGCCAAATGGAATATTATGGGGTTTCAAGAAGCCTCTACTGTTTCTGCCCCATGAGCGCATAGCAGCTGTCTCTTACACGAGCGTATTGCAACGGACTTTCAATCTTTCTGTGGAGGTCGACATGAGCGTTTCTGGAGGCGAAGGAGATCAGGAAGAGATTGAGTTCTCCATGTTGGATCAAGAGGACTTTGGAGGCATAGATGAATTTGTGAAGAGACACGGTCTACAGGATAAGAGTATGGCTGAGCAGCGGAAGGCCAAGAGGCTTAATGTTAATGTAGTGAAAGATGAAGATGGTAATGTGATTGGAAATGCTGAAGCTGGAGAATTGGAGAAGGCTGCAGCCGAAGCAGTAGGAGGTCTTGATGAGGAGGAGGATTCTGAAGGCGAAGACTACGACCCTGGAAGTGAAGGCGAGAGCGAGGGCGAGGGAACGAGCAGTGAGGAGGAAGATGAAGATGGTGAGGGTGGTGGTGAAGCGGATGATGGAGATGAGGAAGGAGATGAAGAAGATGACGAGTGAGTGAAGTAGACGATGTTAACATGAAGTGTATGAAGAGTACGAAAAAGTCCATTACATTTCTCAAAATACTCCAGAAATGATCAGAAACGTCGTGTGAGATTTGATATCCAGCCTTACAACTCCAGAATTGGGCCCGAAATACGTTGAATTACTGCTAGAAGTTGTGCCAGAAAGGGGCTTGCATTTCTAAGCGATCGTGGTTTTCGTCGCTTCCGGACGCGTTCTTAGCATTTCGACGCGTTCAATTTTCATCTGATCCTCGGAGTCACAAATGGAAGCTGCAATTTGCCAAACTTTCGCGGACCGACTCGTCTCTGTTAGAAAATGATATTGGCCGGACCCGAGATCAAGACCGCATGTCTTTATCGTGATGAGCCACCTTTAAATCACTGACCAGAGTCACATGCACGATGGCTCCCGGTCTGCGAAGGACCAATTCATGCGTCGACATCGACTTCACACTCCGTCGCAAATTCAAAAGAAACTGTTTCAGGTTCATAGAACCCCTGCTCAATTACTTCAAGGCTGATTGTATTTCAAGGCCTCTCCAACGCGATGTGATTGAAAATGCTCTTGCGGGTCACGATGTCTTTGTGCAAGCCGCAACAGGCTTCGGGAAAAGCTTATGCTTCCAACTGCCTGCAATCATTGACCATGGAAGTAAGACGTATCCTCGACGACAATATTCTACGTTACTAATTTATTCTGCTCTAGTTACCATTGTCATTAGTCCCCTTCTCTCGTTGATGGTAGGCTTCATGTAGAATCCTTGCCAAGAACACGATGCTAAAATTTGCTGTATAGACCGACCAAGTCAATGCCTTGCGAGTGGCGGACATTGCCGCAGGTACCATCAATAGTAACACATCTTACGAAGAAAAACTACGATTGTTCGCGGATCTCGCAACAGGCCATCCTCTGACCCGACTGCTCTATGTCACGCCAGAGCAATGTAACAGTGAGCATTTCCGCAGTAAGCTCAGAATCGTGCGGGAGCAGAAAGAACTCGCACGCATTGCTGTTGATGAGGCTCATTGCATATCGGAATGGGGCCACGACTTCCGTCCTTCCTTCAAAGAACTGCGTTGGTTCAGAGAAAACTTTCCGGAAATCCCCATAATGTGCCTTACCGCAACGGCAACAGAGCAAGTTCGGGAAGATGTAATCAACATCCTTGGTCTCTCTCCTTCAAATCTGAAGATCTTTACGATGACCACAAATAGAAAGAATCTTCATTATGAAGTCCGCTTCAAGAATGATGAAGAGGATCACTTTGATGACTTCTTAAATTGGTTGCAAGGAGTACATAGGCGACGTGCAGAGAATGCAGGTCGGCGAGCGGAGCTGCTAAGCAGTAACGAACGCGTGGACAACGTTTCCGGCATCATCTACACTCTTTTCAGGCAAGAGTGCGAGAATCTAGCAGCCCGGCTTCGTGCAGCTGGTATTGGAGCACGGCCGTATCATGCCAAGCTCCATAACAATGAAAAGAACGAAACTTTGCAGCGGTGGGTCAACAACGATGTGGGCTATGATGTGATCGTGGCAACAACGGCCTTTGGCATGGGCATCGACAAAGAAGATGTTCGATTTGTGGTCCATTGGCAAATACCCAAATCGTTTGAGGGCTTCTACCAAGAAGCTGGTCGCGCAGGTCGAGACGGGAAGGCTAGTATATGCATTATGTATTACAGCCGTGAGGATCGGGACCGGGCCTACAACCGTATGACAAGAGATACCAAAGAGAACTCAAATCTTGTTGCAAGGTCAAGGAGCTTTGAGGCTCTTGTGAAGTACTCCGAGAACACGGAAACTTGTCGACACCATATGATTTGCAAGTAAGTCTGTCTGTCTTTTCAGCTGTTCTCTTGAGGAATTCTAAAGAATGTCTGCATTGAATGACCTTGAGGGTGGCTTATGACATGAAAATGTAATTTGAAAAAACTACGCGGATAGCTGACTTGCCTAGGTACTTTGGCGAAACGGAGGTGCCAGAATGTGATTATGCTTGCGATTGGCATAAAGACTCAGCAGCATTGAAGAGGGCAAAAAAGAAAGGACTTCAAAGCGAAGATTGGGTGAGTACGCAACGGGAGATGGGTGCTTACAACACAGGGTATGAGGGCTATGATTGAGCTTGTAGGCTCTTTGCTTGAAAGAGCATCTTTGCAGATGCAAAATGTAAGATACCCCAAAGAAATGTCTCGGAGCCGTAGAACTTCTACAAACCTGCATGCAGGATGATGTCCGATGGTGCGCTCCGCTGCATGCGAGACCTTTCGAATAGTCAAGGCTTTGCTTAGTGAGTGGCTCTCTCCGTTAGAGTCCTGCTATGATGAGGTGTAGCTCTCATGAGACTTCCTTTAAAGGTACCTTGCAGCAGGAGACTTTTGATTGACATGAAAGATTTCGTTAACGCCCAGGATCAGCAAAGAGATTACCGTCTTGCAAAGTTTGCCCTCTACTTGGGTTATCTCAGTCCTCAAATGTGTGGTGGACTGGAGGTCTATATATTGAGACCTCCATCCCCTTCCAAAGTGCAAATCAGAACATTCAGATCATCTGGTTCATTCAAATTTCGCACCACACACGAGGCACACATCGATCATCTTTTCGACACCATTAGACCTTTGATTGACAACTTGGTTAACATGGAGGGATCACCAGCTGCTAAGAACGGTGAGACAGGGTCTGGCAAATTCCTTCCGGTCGACGTCAATGGACAGAGATTTGAATTCGTCCTAGGCCCAGATGGAAAGTATTCACCAGTTGTGGCCCGAAAGGACCCGAATCCAGACCTAGTTCCGACTCGTGTCCAGGTCTTCGCCCAAAAGCAATTCGGATCCAAATTCATCGGCCAAGACGTCCTCCAGGTCGATGCCAATTCCAACTACTCTGACCTCATTGCCACTCTCGAGCACCAACTCGGATCCATCCAATCCGGTAACGCAGCTGTTCGTGAGAATATGACTGGCTCTTGGACCAATCAGCATCACATTGGTGTTGTCAAGGCTTTGTGGGGCACCACCGCTGATCCATCCTGGGGCTCCTCCGCGGACAAGTTGGACAACGAGACTATCGTCACAAACATGAATTGTGGTGGAGTTCTCGAACTGTTAAAGAAGCAGCAGATTCCGACCATGATGGTCAACATGACCTACTTCGACGACAGTTTGTCTTCTCGCTCGAGCTCGGGTTCGTAGATGCTGATCTGGGTTGGGAGCTGATAATTGACAAGAAGCCTGGGATGGCAGCGTTGGGAGTCCCCGGTATCTGATTTTCCCCACACCACATTGAGCTTAGAGACTTTTGCTTTTGGGATTGCGTGTACAACGCTGGGATCTTGGGGAAAACAACCCAGTCATTTGCACCATCTTGTAAACTAGATTGGGTTGGGTTTCAATGACTTACCTTTGTCGTTGCCTTGCTTGCTCTTCTGACTTCGTGACTCGTTCGACGACACTTGCTGAAGCTGACTTTGTGAGTTGACTTCGTGTCATGCTACTTAGGGAAGTCCCACGAGCTTGTGAAGGTTTGCGTAAGATATGTTGACACTTGAGATTCTTTGACGTTTGAAGCTGAAAATGAACACGTATTTAAAATTTCTGCATAAAGGCTAGACCGCCCTCCTTTACATATACATGATTGAATCTCTATGTCCATTTCTTTCTCAGACCTTCCTGTTTTGTAACGTCCAAATTCAAATGCAGCCGTCGTCCCTTCTCCATTGCACAGAAGTAGAAGCTCTTATCAAATTTCTGGATATTTCGGGTTCGCAAATATCTAGAGTCCCCAGAGATATTAGCGCAACTGTATTGCCGGTAGAGGAATAATCATGCTTCGTCTCCTCCTGGCACCCGGAACGCCATCGACATCATCGACATCATTAGCGTTTGAGAATGCTGAAGGTCCAGGTCCAGAATTGGAAGCTGGCACAAGCTCAGAAAGCTCATCTTTAGAATGGTCGGAGGCTTGTGCATGTTCGACAGAGCCTTGAGTCAGCTAGGAGGTGCTCGCCCAGCTCTTTCATCAGCCCACCTCACAATCATACGCCTCGTCTCTTCAATCTCATCCCTCGTCATCTCCTCGGAAGCATGGTACATAGCTCTTACAGCAGGGGTCGTTTATCCCATGCCTATTACCTGACGCCCAAAAGAGCGCACACTGATCAATATAACTCTTCGCAGAAGCCGTCTGTCAATTCCTTATGATGTCCGCGTTCTCTCCAAACATGTGGAAGTGCTCCCATTGATCCCAGCACTCGCGGTCAGGGAGAAATAAGGACCTGAGCGGCAGGAGTGAAACTTCATCCGCTATGATTTCGATAAGTCTTTGGTGGAACATTCGCGACGAGGTGTCAAGTCCATCGTTTATGGCTCCCAGAGGCCCACCGAATATCGACTGGTACCCAGCCTCCGCCTCAGCCTCTGGAGCAGCTTCAGAAACCGTATTCTGGGGCTGGCGGCTGTCATTCTGAGATGTAATTGAGATTAGAGCCCTCGCGGCATCAGCTTCTGCTGAGGATTGCACATTTTCAACCACCTGTACAAGATATCCATTTCCATCGTCGTGAGTCCTCACCATGGGATGACCCGAGATAGATTCCATCTGAAGGCGATTCTGCAGCCTATGCTGATGTACGAGAGCTGTAAGATACCGAAACCCTTCGGATGGTGTACTTTGTGTCCGTTGGCGACGCTCCTAGGCTGCTTCAAACTCTTCAATAGTTGGGTAACGTGTCTGTATAGATGCATCTGTGGTGTTTTGACTATTGTTAGCCGGTTTAGTCGTATTTTAGAGAGGGATATCATATTCCGGGAACTGGTTTTCCACCGTCAAAGCTGGATTTCTCTGGCCAATTTGTCGCATAGCTGCAGCTGGGCTGAATCGAGAATTAGAGAGTTGGAGGCCTGAATGGACTTCTCTGATGTAGTCCATGACTTGATGCATGAGAGCAGTGATCTCATTGTGGGCGTGGATTAATCCATCAGAACGAGTGTCCTGAGCTCCAGAGGCCGAATCGCTCATACCACGATCTTCTCCAAGATGCTCTGTCTCTTCTACAACTTCCATGGATAAAGAGACCTGTCCTATTGAATGATCTGGCAGCTCATCATTGGTTTCCGAGCCCGTATCCTCATCTCGGTCAGTCATGGACGTTTGGTCTGTTCCTTCCAAGATGGCGATCTCGCGACGTCTAGCTGCGACTGCCACATTGAATGTTCGATGCTCTTCCTCAGTTGTTCCATAGGCAGGGACTCGTGTGGGGTTGTCCCAAGTGATGGGCCGGAAAGAAAGTCGCGAGGAAGGTTGTGAGGAAGGTTGTGAGGAAGTGGAGCTAGTAGAAGTCAACGCTTCTCTCTCCTCTAGAGAAATGTAAAATGGCAAGGGCATGTTTTGGACTTTTCAGGGGAATAGAAAAAGTAAGTTATGTGGGTGTAGGCGGATGTGTGTTCGAGCAAAAGATCCTCTGACTTGTGTCCTAGGTAGAAGTATCTGAGCGAAGTGGTAAGAGTACTTTTGTATGAGAGTTTTTGGTATGAAAAGAACAGGATATCAAGACATACAGCGTATTTAAAGAAATATGCTAATAAAAAATTCACATCTCGACGAACTAGCCTGGTCGTGAAAGGCCTTTGTGGGATTACCATGGCTGCTAGCATGATAATATTTTCATGCCACATGGAATTCCGAGAAACCAGGAGTCTGTGATATCGTGGTCCCTTAAAATGATGAAGTTTGGCCGACCAGAACGAAATCAGAAGAAACGATACCGAATGTGAAGTCTGACAGCCGAGCCAACCCCTATTCAGCAAGCGAGGTCTCTGGTCCGTGCGCCAACCCCATCGTAGCGAGATCGATCTTATCGGAAACCCCTGGCGAAAGATTTCTGCCCCGCGCCTCTACGAAATCAATCTTCACCTCCCATCTTTGCGCGCTCTCAAATCGCTTGCGCAGAACTCACAATCATGGCAACTCCAACCCAATTACAGATCTCCGCCCTCGCAGACTTCCGACCCCAAGCCGCCTCCCGCGCCTGGGTCTCGATCCCGAATCCCAATGGCTTGCCCCTCATCGCGACCGCGACCTCCGACAAGACGGTGCGCGTGTACTCGCTGAAGAACTTCGCGCTACACTCCATGCTTGAGGGCGGACACTCGCGATCTGTACGATCGGTGGCCTGGAAGCCGACGGTGAAGAATACGGGGACGTTGGTTCTTGCGACGGGCAGTTTCGATGCGACGATGGGGATTTGGAGGCGGCAGGAAGATTGCGGCTCCTCCGCCGAGAAGAAAGACGGTGAGCAGATATTTGTGGAGAAGGCCAGTGAGGACGATGACAATGATGGGGAGTTGGAGTTTGAGGTTACAAGAAACGGGGTGAAGAAGAAGTCGCCGCGGATACAGAGTACGGACTCGGACAATGAGGAGGATTGGGAATTTGCGATTGTGTTGGAAGGTCACGACTCGGAGGTTAAGAATGTCGCGTACTCGCCGTCCGGACAGTGGCTTGCAAGTTGCTCGAGGGATAAGAGTATTTGGATCTGGGAGGAGATAGGGGATGAAGGAGATGACGACTTCGAAACGATTGCTGTATTGACGGAACATACGGCTGATGTGAAGTGTGTATCGTGGCGGAAGGATGACGGCAACGGAGAGGTTCTTGCGAGTGCAAGTTACGACGATACAATTCGGTTCTGGAAGTCAGACGACGAGGGAGAGTGGGAGCAGATCTCTGTGTTGGAGGGACACAAAGGCACAGTTTGGAGTCTGGATTGGGAGCCGGAAGTCAGTCAGAAGATGTTCGATCACTTGGAGACTGAGGATAAGGAGGAGAGTGGAGAGAATGACTACAGCCCACGCATCCCACGCCTTATCTCCTCTTCAGCGGACTCGACAATCCGTATCTGGTCCAAAGTCCCATCTCCTCCACCGCCCAACAGACCCTCATACTTCAACTCCGGTATCCCATCCACCATGCGTCCTCCACCAGCAAACGAGACGTGGGAGTGCACTGCCATCCTTCCAAAAGCCCATGATCTGCCAATATACGCTGTGAGCTGGAGCAAGAAGACAGGCCGAGTTGTCTCTACAGGAGCAGATAGTAAGGTCGTCATCTACGAGGAGAGAACCAAAGGACGAACCGCCGTCGGCGGACCTATTGAGCGAGAGTGGGTGATTGTAGGTGTCTTGTCTGGCGGCCATGGACCATACGAGATCAACCATGTTACCTGGTGTACTCGCTTCGATCCAGGCAAAACATCAGAGGACGAGGAGATGATAATTACTACCGGCGACGATGGATGGGTTCGGGCATGGGCAGTGCAAGAGATTCAATTCAGTGGATCGTCAGTAGCTGCTACAGGAGAAGCTTGTTCATCTTGAACTTGGAATAGGGCGTGGATTCAATGTTTCGTCTGTGGATATTGATTCAGCATATCGGGATGGAAAACGGTTGAATGTAGGATTACATGCATAGCGACGGCGCATTTGATGCATCAGACTGGTGCATACACATACATAGACACAGCTAGAACGCATCCCATCTGGATCGAGACAGTCGAGACTTTCATCTCTTGAGAGCTGCAATCACCTCATGGAGATAGGAAGCTCATATTACCAAGAAATGCAAAAACATCATGACTTGGCCCTTTTGTCCTATTGACCAAACATTGAAACGCAAAGCACCAAATCCCCTGAATCTCATTGAGTCTCATCGAACCGCCTCTCTCCTGAGCCATGCATGTAAGGTACCATTTTTCTCCAAAAAAAAATCTCAACTTTTGTTGCACATCGCATTCCGCCAACTCCCCGAATTTACCGCCATGAAATGGGGAGTATCCGGGGAGTGGTGACCCCATTGTTGGCCGGAGTGGAACCAGCGGGAGATGCTCCGAGGGGAGAATCCGACGCCTGTGACGCGAGCGGGTATCGGATGCGATACGAGTACGACGGGTATGCCGTTGCTTGGCTTGTGGTGTAGAGGCCCTGAAGACGTGGATGTGAGGTTGTGGGAAATGTTTATGGTGTAAGTCCTCAGGGATCACCCTCAGCAAAGGGTTAACCAAAAGAATTCGGGCAAACAAGGGTTCACCCTATGTCGACGTGCAACAAAGCTTTTGATCATGGAGTGATCATGTCAGCATAATGCCAACAATTACTCATGGAATCTTCTCATTTGAGTGATTCTCACCATACTGCCTTTCATTGACCCAGCTTACTTCGCTTTCCGCGCCAATCTCACATATTCACATCTCACACTCATGATCAAAAAGAAGTTTCAGTAGGCACTAGATATTATGTTCTTCATATCTGTCCTTTTCACCCTCTTCTCCTCTCACTCATCAATCTCGGTATCACCGAGCCATGCAATACAACCGCTCATCCGCAATCCCATTCAAATTTCGTTTCAACCCAATACGCCGACCAATGTATATCTTCTTTGAGCCACTCCCAACCAACAGAGTAGGAGTATCTCTTTCGAATCCGCACCCTAAACGCCATACAAGAGCAACGCAAAAAATCACACTCGCACAAATAATAAAAGCAGAAAACCATCCCATTTTGTCCTTTTAGATAATGATATGATAAATGCAGCCTTCCAGTCCCGTTCCATTTCGTGATGATGATGATGGTTGTAACGTAAAAGTCGAGTCATACCGTCAGGCATGTAAGAATAAAGTATGTGTCAAAAGTTGTCTTTGAGAATCGTATAGAAAGGTCGTTCATTTCGCTCCCAACGCCAGCAATGCCATGATGCGCGCAATCTCATTCTTTCATTTTAAGCAGAAGTCGTCGGACAGCGGTTGATCGGGCAGTCCGTTGGAAGGGGCGGGGTTACGGTTCCAGACATAGGAGTGTCGTCCGCCGAGCCCCGTCGATGCGAACTTGATAGATTTAGAACTCTGTGCAGCAAGCTCTTCCTCTTGCCGTCCGCGCGCTGGTACTGAATTTCCCGGATCCGAGGACCCATTGTCCTGCCGCCGCTCGGAAGCCGCCTGGCCAGCTCTCGCTCCCAGGCGTGATGACCTTCGATACTCGTTTTGCGGTCCAATTCCTCCTCCCATCCATAAATGTCTGAGCTCGTGGTCGTTGTAGCAGATTGGATGCTTGCAGCTGAGGACATCATGCTTGCGGCTGAACTTGCAACGCTGGTGTCTAATGTCAATGCGCCCTGGCTCATTCTATCGTCGATCAAAGTACTGGCGGCAGTTGTAGTGGTAGCCAGACTCGTCCTTGATTCGTGAGCAATAGGATGGGCAGAAATCCACACACCGTTGTCAGTCTCGAAATCGAAGTCCATGGTGGTGCTCTCCAGTGACGTATCAACAGGCAAATTGTCCTCTCCAGGTGACGGGATCTGAAGTGGGGTCCGAGGAATATCAGGCATCTCTTCTTGCTCTGGCACTTTGGCGGGGATATAGAATGATTGCGGGCCAGCAAATTGCATTCTCCTCTTCGGCTGGTTCATGGTCATGCTCTCGTTCTCACTCTTTCCATCTCCGCTGGAAAATCCTTTTGCGGCCATGCCGTCCCTCATGATCGCTTCTTCTCTTTTCCCCTTCATCTTAGCAGGTCGCTGATACCTAGCGATCTCTTCCTCGCTTCCATGATAAAGACGTTGTGCTGCCATTGCTGCCGTCATTGTCGGGCGGCTAAAATTGATGTCGACTGGGGAACCAGGATGAGCTTCCAGTACAGGCGATTCGTCACCTTCACTGAGCCTCAAGCTGGTTCCACCATGCACAAAAGCGGTCTTTTTGTTGTGAGTGTCTCGATGACTCGAAAATCCTGCGGTCGCAGGATGTTCCATGGGAGCGATTACTGGAATGGGGATAATAGAAAAATAATCATTCGGTGACGACGTGACCTGTCGCCCTCATAATCCAGTACCAGCGTTGTCGTCACTCGCTTCCCTCCCCATCGGGTAACGAGAACTGCTGGTGCTGGAGCCTGATCCATGGCCCGACCGACTCTTTTTCCACCCCAACTTGGCACCCATCTTCTTCCAGCTGCTGCCTCCTTCTCGTCCAGGGTGTGGACTCGTGCCTGGCGAGACATCGCCAAAACCAGCGTTCGAAGTTGGAGGCGTATTTGGAGGCGTCATAGGCTCCAAGGCAGAGCCAGATGGCGAGGGTGAGTCGGTGCTGTCGTCTGTCATACTGTCAACAGGTTCAGTAGCTGATGCGGCTGAAGATCCAGAGGCGTGGGTCGAAAGGCGGGACTGACCGCCTCTTGAGAAAGCTGCGGTCAGGTGAGATTGATGAGAGTGCCGAGGCGAGGGACCACTGTATGATTGCGATACAATATCGGTGTTGTTCGAAGGTGGGCTGCCGTCTCGTGACACACGCGATTTTGCGGGTGAAAGTGATCGCTCATCCAAAGATCCACTCATATGTACATCATTCATAGATTCATTCGACGTCCAAGGACTTGAGAAAGATTCTGCCATGCGTGGAGGAGTGATTGAGTTGATGAATGGCACCAATACAGATTCTTCCATCAGCTCGAACACGATCTTCACAGCCGGATCAAGTTCTGCAGGATCTGGTGGTGCAAAGGTGTTGGGTAATTGTAAAAGGTGGTGCCGGACATCCGAAGGTAGGTTTACCTCTCTAGGTCCATTTGGAGCAATGTATGCATCTAAAAGTTTCTGCCATAACATCCTCAAATATTCGCACTCAGGAGTTTGTGGTGATAATGGGGTGTGAGGATCCCTCTCAACCGTGTCTTGATAATGCTTGGTATATCTCTTTGCGTCCATTGTGAATTCCAGCGTTTCCAAACAATGGTTTTGCGAGAGGTAGGCCATGAAAGCGGAGAGTGTCCATGGCGGCGGTGCGGTGTTTGTTAAGACTTCCTGTAGTACAGGCCTTCGAGGACAGTATGTACCACCTGGAATTGCCAGACTCAGCGGCCTCGAAGGCGGGAAGTCCCCAGAAGACATGAAGCCTTCGTCGTCCGCGTCGCAGTCCGAAATGACGGATGAGCAGCGCGGTGATGTTTCTCTCGAGGTTTGTATTTGCAGTGACGGAGGTCTTCGTTGTTTCAACCTTCGCATTGCGGTTCGAAGATACTTCATGGGCACACGAGTGTGCGTCCGATTATGATCCGCTTCGTACGGATTGTGCTTTGTTCACCAATTCCAAGGCCCAATGTCTGCCAGACAATGCCTTCAGCGTACGCAGTCGCAGATTAGAGAGGAAAGGAGTTTTATCGTGTCGAACGCATTTGTCGAGGGCCGGATTCTTGTACAGCAGACGTCGAGGAGAAGAACGTTTCACTGTTTGCTGTCAGGCAACCTCGCTCATTAACCCCACTGATGCACGCGTGTGGAAATAAAGGTCGTAACGTCGTGGCCTGCAAGTATCCGTAGTATGCCGAGTTATCACAGACCAAATTTTCCAATGACGCCTCTCTGTGACTGAACACTAAGCGGGTATCGACAGAAGTTGATGTCGCTTCGAAAGATTCTGGAACTGGCGTCTCCGAACCACGGGTATGTGTAATCTAGAGAAAGGCAGGCCGCAAAAACAAGTGGCTCGACAAGTCTTTAGTAAACACTGTGTCTAGAATTATTGAGCGAAGGCGGCGGTGATGGTGTGCGACCTTCCCAAAGAAGCCCGAGGCTGAGAGTCGCGATGGAATCCTTTGTCGAAACGAGAGGACTCAAAGGAACGGCTGAAGTCTGCAACAGAACTTCGGGTATCTCGAAGAAAGGAAACGACACGGTCCAAGGAGAAGAGAAGAAGGGATCGTCGAATGCTGAGGAGTCCGCTCAATCCGGATGTGAGGTCACAAGTGAGGGTACTCGTCAGTGTTGAGAGATGCGAGGCGATGGGTGCAGGCAGTGCCGTCTTGGTGCAGAGCTTGGAAGTGTTGACAGGGGATGAAGACCAATGATGGAGAGAGGCTCTGGTCGATGTTCTAGACGGCCCAAAGGGTGGTGGGTGGTGGGTGGTGGCAGGAAGGATTATGTTAGTAGTCGGTCGTTCTGTCTGGTCGTTGTTCGTTGTCTCGTGTGTGGCTTTCCCGGGCTGCTTCTTTTTTCGATTCTCGAAGACAGAGAGGTTTCAAATTCAACAGCAAGGTGTGGCAGCCACAAATCGTTAACGCCGGCTGTGGCAGGGAGTCACTTGATGAGGATTCTGGTTCAGCAGTACCAGGCCGAAGTAGGCACAGTCACTTGAAGAAGTAGGGAGGCAATCGTCGAGGCGGACGAGGTGGTGCAGAAGGCAAGTGGAGTACGCGGATTGGTACTGTATGATGGAGCGATGCGTTCAAGCAACGATCATGACCATGACCATGACCATGCCCGTATCCATGCCCGGCATGTTATCCACAACACAGCACTCTGACGAGACAAGTGTTTAGCGTGGCCGAGAGGCAGGAGTAGTCCGGTCGTGCTAGGAAGAGAAGGGCTAGAAGGGAAGTAGGTTGGCTTTAGACCGGCTCAGGTATGGCATCATGTATGGGTATCTCGGAGGGAGAAACTTCCATTCGAAACTAAAAGTTCTTTCTGTGGAGACAGCGAGAGACTGCCGCTGGAGGCATGATCAGCGATGGCGTGGGCTCGGGCTCGGGCTCGGTGGGCAGCTGGCCTACTGGTAAAGGGCACGAAGGGCACTAAGAGCATTAAGGGCATGCCGACGAATGCGACGCCAGGAATCTGAGACGGGAACGACGAACGCAGAAGGAGCAGCCCGCCAAAAGGGCTTAAGGGCTTAAGGGCTTAAGGGGGCACCACTCAATCGCTGAGGAAGGCCAAGAGAAGCCGTGGAAAGCGGCGAAGTCTGTGGGTCGGGCTGGAAGGCGACGCTAGAGGATTGACTCCTTTGCCCAAGGGGCGAATGATCGCAAACGCCCTTTGTAATCTACATGTAATCTACACACCCGCCGCCCAATCACCAGCACTCTTCGCGGATGGGCGTTGCCTCTTCCCGCTTGCGGCCTAGCAGCGAAGGAGTGGATGCTTCGAAAGACAGGGGCACGTAAGGACCGGACAGGGGTATCGCATGGATGGGGCTTGCAGAAAGGCGATGGAGATCCCGGTCCTGACAAAGGCGGCGTTATTGGCCTCCAGGCAGGACCAGGGCTGCCGCCGGCCTACCACACAAAACAGCTTGGTGGCTCTTGGCATTCTTCGAAGCTGCCCTTTTTGCTTGCATCGGGTCAAAATACGGCCGATCGCTTGATGCTTTCATGCTGGCTGGAGGATGTGACGGCAACGATCGCTGTGATGAGCAGAGGGGAAACGAGAGTCAGAAAAGGGGGGGAGCAAAGGAGAAACACTTCAAAAGATGTATTCATAATTTCACGATGTACTTAAATACATGTGCTGCTGCACTGCAAAGAATAAAATCAGCGGTCCTCTCTGATCGCAACCAGTGTTCCAGCATGAATGATATCGGGAAATATCATCCAACGAGGCTTGAGAGCAAGGCATTTCTCTCGCTGAAAACGTGATACGCTTGCACCCTCAGCGCATGAAGCATAGCAACGCTGCTATGAGTTACAGCTCGAGAAATCATACAAAAGCTTCAACCACATCCACCTCACGCAGGGAGATTTTCTCTGTACCGTTCCGATATTCCCTCCCGGAGCACTCTATGGCCCCGATATTGCAATATCGAGATCTTCAAATTCATTTCTCGGAAGCGTCCATACACCTCCCCAGGTTGCTCCCTTTATTCTCATCACGGCAGCCGCTCACGATGACGTTCTCTCCATTCGGAGAAACGCTCGAAGTCTATCTTAGCTGCTTGCGATCTTCATCTCTACGAAAGTAGCACGAACAATCCCCTCTCCAAGTGGAATCCACTTGGCGCATCTGCCGTCGCCGCCTGCCAACTTCAAGTGCCGAAGCCTCAAGTGTGGATTTCATGTTGAGTGTCCGGATTGGTGAGCAGTTTCATTGGTAGAGAAATCTCTCTCACGATAGCTGCAATGATGATAAAGTAGCATTGCTGGTCCCACGGTTATCGTTGCTATCTTTCAGCTACTACTTTGGTCGCTGGCGTAATATGTCCGCCAAGTCTTCTAGATATTCTCTGCGAGCAGGGAATTTGGCCAATAAGATACCCTGTTAGGTTAGGTAGATTATCTGTGGATTTGGAACTATCACCTCGGTACGCATACGACGAAGTATCAATCTTGAGCAAATTCTGGGACCACGGCACTCGAGAACGGCGGTATCGTGGCATCATATCGCAGCAGCAAATATAGGCCCCTTCCCCGATCTTCTCATGCGCGACATTCATCCACCGCCTATGATTTGTTCATTCTTGGTGTTCACTGGGCTTCAGCTGCCATGCACTCCATTCTCGAGATGCCTGCTATCAGCGAAGAGCTACGCCACTGTTAGAAGGTGCTGCTTCCGGGTATTTTATGGTAGATCAGCCTATGCAGATTGCAATCATATTGAAATGCTGGACGGCCAGTGGTTGAAAAAACCAAGTAAATGTTCAAACTACGAAGTTTTTGTAATCTTAGAGGAGCAAATCTCGAGTTCTGGGGGAGGCGGCGTTGGAGAACTACTGCATGGGATGGATGCAGTTCACGACCCCGGATATGCCGTTGCCGTCGTCATGATCGCGGCACCCATGAAGCTTATTTTCAAGCCGAGGATTTGTGGTATTCCGGTACAGCTGTGTTACTTGCCTGATAGAGTAACAACTCCCCTATCCATAGAAAGCTTGTCGTCGCGCAAGTCGAAGACACCCTCCTTCCCAACTCTGACTTTCATTTAACCGAAACGCTGCCACTCGGCCAATCATGAAGAGTTCACGGCACGGTATTCCTCAGTTTCTCAGCTCCAATGAAAAGCACAAATAAGAATCTCACCCAACCCAGCTTCCCAAGTCCATGTTCCAAGCATCCCAAAGATCAGCTGGCTCACTTCACCAATAATCTCCGTGCTTACCTTTGTATTTGAGAACAAAGAAATGCAGGTTCTGTTGCTTTCATCACATCTCCATTCCGGACTTGCCGCCGCCCTTGTCTCCAAATGTTCCATTGATCGATCATCGGTTTCTTTGAAAGAAAAGGGAAGGCACGCAAGCCTCCCATGGTCACGAGATGGCCCACACGAAAGCGACAAGCATGATTCATCAAGTCGGGCAATTTTCCCATGGGTGTGCGAATTAATGATGCCAGTTAGAGCCCGGCCGAGGTTGTATCATGCCGCCTTGTCCTGGCCTTGCCGTGTTCGTTTGATGATGATGGGCCTGTGGTACGCTGACTCCAGCCTTCCCACAGATATCCGTAGATAAGGAATTGGACGCAAACTCCGATGAGGGGCATCAGCGTCGTCTACATGGAACTCGTACATCTTGAGGAGGTCCGTCCAGAACACTGGAAGTCATATTTTAGTTGAAGGAACCTGTCAGAACTTGCTGTGCCGCAAGTGTACGTCTGACAGCTACTGGCAGGCTCGGAATCCTTTGCGCGCGGCTCCAAGATCTCACTCCTGTCAGCAGTTGGAAGTGTTTCGAAATCTGCACACAGATGACCTGAGAACGTCCCAAGCACGCGATCAGTGAAGAACATTCCACCGCGAATTCTAGAAATTACAGGAGCATTCCATGATCCATTTCTCGCCCTTGCGCCTCCATATTGATGGAGGTGAAACGTAAATGATGATGCTTGCAGTGGATGTTCACCGCCAACCACCACCAACGTTTTGCCATATTAATAATGAAAATCGTGACCCATATTCCACGCGCAAGCTGGTGGTTGGCCCCACGCGACTAGGATCTGATCCTGTCTGTCATGTTCCAGATGCAAGCGCAAGCCACTTGCTCAGGAATGGAACGACGCTAGAAGAATGTTCTTCCGGTGGCACCCTTCTAGAACATTTCCGAATTTGTTGGGGAACCGCAATTGACGCGTCGCCGATGCATCTCCGGTGCGTATTCAAGATGAGCGGAAGTGGCACCAACATACTTCGTACACAAATGACAAGATGCTTGACATACGAGCCGGATGTTTGAGGGCCCGGAGCGCTTTTCTCAAACAGGGCAAACCGGAATCGCCGCGCTGAAAAGAACCAATATTCCCGAATCACATCTGAATAATACTTCGTGGTATGGGTATCAATTGTTAATCGAGTATCGTCGACTTTACTTAAAATAGTAGTGATCAAGCGAAACTTAATACGTAGTAGTATGATAGGCCGAGATCCCTATGTACTGTAGAAGTTACTAGAAGAAATTTAACAATTGATACCCATACTACGAAGTAATCAAAAGGTAATGAACAGATACCCGTAAGCGGGATGCGCATTGCATAAAATTAGAATCGGAGAAAAAGGAGCGCAAGGAGGCTCAAAATTGAAGGCACCTCCGGTTCGCTACAGAAGCAACGAACCACCACGTGCTGCGACCGCCGTCGAGAGGTACTTGAGAGGAACAGGAAGGAGGCGAAAGATCTGCTCTGATGCGGAAGCAGACTCCATTTTTCCTGATGCGCCGTTGCCAGCATTCCAAGTACGTAAGGGCAAAGGCAATTCCACATTCCCAACCTGTTCTTTCGTGTGACGGTCCTGCCGTTGACTGTGGATTTCTTCTCTTCGGCCCGCCCGTTAACCTTAAGCTTGCAGATATACCTGCCGCTGGTAGGTACTCTTGTACCAGATGAGGAGGGAGGGGCCGATGCAAAGCGGTTCTGTTTGTGCGCCATTGATGAAAAGTTTTATAGCGGTGAGATTTTCTTGGAACACGTTGAGGCAACGGTTTTCTCAAGTCGCGACCTGTCAGTTATTGAGCTATCGTGAGAATGTTCCTGCTCGCCTGTTCTGCTTCTGCTACATCACATGATCCTTTTCCCTTCTTGAGCGGCTGACGTTGGCATAGGAGTATTTTGCTGGATTGATTCGAGGATGAAGATGGCTTCTGTTCTGTTACACCTCATCGGAGAAGTTGCGTGAAAAGGCCACGCAATAATTTTAGAGTCAAATTATCGCAAATATCAAAAACGTCTCGTGTTCATGGTAGTTTCGAAAAGACGGGACTCGTTCTTTTATTGTCGCTGTTTAGGAGACTGGGCTTGAAGTTCAGAGAATGAAGCATGTTTCTTCCATCTTGTTGCGACGACGATCAAGTTAGGTCGTGATCGAGTGCGCTTTCCTTCCCTGCAAACCGTGCCTTCCCTTCTTGCTTCAACGCGTAGACCGAGTTCCCTTCCGTTGTTCTGTTGAATTGATCATCAGTTTCACACTTCGCGGCGTCTCCCAAAAATGTGATCGTTGCTCGTCTGAATTGGCATTTTCCATTCCCTTCATCGTGTCTCAAGATGCCGTCCATCAAAAGCTCTGCAAGCTGCTGTACCAGTCGCCAGCCTCCTTCGCCTGATGGCCCCGCACCCCGACCAGCAGGTGTATCAGAGACGTCCCAAAAGACGGATACATCCCAAAAGAGAATCTCGAAAGATCATATTCCAACATGGAGTTCGGCTGATGTCCAGGAGATGAGAGAGAGCTTCGAGGATGATGCCATTGACGACGCTGATGATACACAAAGCAGATCTAAGGGGAAGGGAAAAGTCAAGGCTCTCCTCGTGGGAGACAAATCAGACAGCGACGACGACGAGATTGACGCCATCATTGCCAAAAGAAGCCCCACTACTCTGAGAGCGGTCACTCAAAAACTCAAGAAGCACCTTTCGAGAGAATCGAGCATTTCCAGAGCTGACCGACGGCAATCCAGGTTTAGTGTTGGCACAAGCGAGGAAGAAATTGAGCGTCGAGCCGAGTTGAGGCGGATCCGACAAAGGAGAATACAGGAGGAGCTGAGTAACGAGGAACAATATGATGAGGATGCGAAATCGTTGTCTTCGGTCATAGGTACCAAGTCGCCGCCAGATACCCAAGACCATTCGCTGTGGATCCCAGGCAATTTTGTCCCTCTACCAGCTTTGACTCTTCCTGCACTGCAATATCCAACACTGCAGTTCCCACATTTGTCTCCCTTTCAACGGTAAGTAATACTCAGAATCCTTCACTCTGCCCTACTGACACAATCAGAAACCGTGATCCATTCATGGACGCAGAGCTTTCAACGCCAACAACATCTCGCTATCATTCTGACTCGAGTCCTACCATGGTCAATTCAACCGCAAGCGGAACTCTATCAAGACGACATAGTTCGCCTGTCCTCTTCGGACATGACGTTGACGAAGCCACACCCAAAGCATATATACCGATGCGGAAACGAAGTTCGCTACCTCCGGTGCCAGCATCACCTGTTCTGCACCCGCAGCGACTGCCAAGTATTTTAGATCAAGGTAAATCATCCTGGAGGTTATCATTTGAGGCGAAGAACAGAGGGGAAGTTCTTCGGAAGTTAAGTCAAGAACATGCAGACCCAGTGACTTTGAAAACTGGGGAAGTTATTACTGGCCGCCAACCTCTTAACAAATGGCTCCATAGCCAAGGCCTCAGGTCACCATCAAGAGCAATCACAGGCTCGGATGGAGATACCACGCTGGGACCTGTAGCCTCACCTACACCGGCTGGCGGAACAGATAAAAGTTTCGGCGGTGTCGATGGTCCCAGCGTCGATGGCCCAGAGGAAGGTCCCTCGTCAATCCATCTACATGAGATGGGCATATCTCAGCGACTAGCTTCAAGGATTCAGAGCTCAGCTTCTTCGCCCGAGCCATCGACCTGGGGTTCCAACCAGAAAGGGCTGAACGTTTCTGACCAGCTCATTCGGAATGAACGCTCTCGATTCCTACAAAGAACTTCGGAATCTATCCCACCCAGCTACCGAATACCTCAGACTTGGGGCCAAGTCATAGAGTACGCCTCTTCCTCAAAATATCCCTCAGAAGGCAACAGCTTTCAGCCTTCCCGTGAAAGCTCGCTTTTCCGTCTTCCATTATTTCTTCCCAGTAAGGCGAGGAACTGTGGAGGCAATTCAGAAGGTGATGACCTGTTCTTTTGTGATACGAACACTACTAACTTTCGCAGCATCTGACGCGGATTTACTCCAGGCGATAGCTACTCCTACGAAAATTCCATCAGCCAGTCTCTCATCTATAAGTCTTCCGGTTCCGCCATCACGACAGACACCCAGCTCCGCAGTCGATGACAGCTCGCTCCTCGTATCTGATACATCATCATACCGTTATAGAGAAGCAGAACTTAGAAATATCGAACTCAGATTTGGTAATGTTGAAGATCGCCGAACTCCCAGCACTCCAGTATCTAGCAAGTTCCGAGAAGAATTCGATTCGGAGACACCAAAGGCGGCACAAGAGGCCCGAAATCCTTCCGCATTTGCTAGGCTCGGTAAGCTGGTCGCAAGAAGTTATGATGGGGTCACCAACATGGAGGATCTGCTGAGCATACCAATTCCTGAGTTTGGAGCAGACAAACTTCGCACACCAGGTGTACGTTCGCCGGGCGGTGCTGGACCCTTGAGTCCGTCCCCCTTTGCAGATGACGATGATGCTGCTGCTATTTGGGGCAATGCTTTGAAACACAGACGAGAGGAGAGGGCAGACTATGTGGCTTCACACTTGCAGCTTCCAACGCAGCTTCCGAGGAAGAGCAGCGCATCAAGAACAAAAAGCACCATCAGTGAGGAGTTTAACAAGCCGAAAGGGGCTATTGACTCACTCTTCGGCATCGGCATGCGACGAGATAAACAACACAAGCCCGAGTATAGAAGCGCTGCGGAAGAGTACAATGCAAAATTCCAAGAGCGATTGCGTGAGAAGGAAACTGTGATGGATTCTTGGGAAGCAGAGATGGAGGCTTCAGCTGCAAGAGCCAAGGCCAAGAGTAAGAACATTGTTAAGAAGACTAAACCAACTGGCCCAGATCATCGATTCCCCGCGAGCTGGTCCCGCTTCCCAATCCACAGTCGCAATGAGCGAGTCTCAAGTGCTGTATCGAAGGACGCTGTTGACGTGAAAGATTTTGCCAAACTTGGCAGCGAAAATGGAGAGATTGTTTGGTGTCTAGCACACGATAATGAAGGCCACCATACGACCATAGATGATCTTGATAAGGATAGGCATCTCCATGAGAGGATTGGAGACAAGCTTGGAGCGTTTATATATAAATCAAGCACAGCTGTTGAGCAGTCTGCCGACAACAGTGGCCGCAGAGGCAGTCTTACTGTAGCTGGACTTTTGAAGTATCCAGAGCTTGAAGTATTGCCTATCACTCACATGACTAACAAGCAACGCGAGGACGAGATTTTGGAGAAGGAACACCAGGAGAGGGAAGAAAAGCGCAAAGCGAAGGAGAAAGCGGATAAGGCAGATGCGAGGGCAGAAACCAAGGCAGAGAAGTTGGCGAAGAAGCTCGGCAAAACGGTGGACGGAAGTAATGATTTGGATATCGATGTCGAGCAGGAGTCGAGCATGGCGAGATCGAGTATGGCAAGTATTGCGGACCCGAAGTTCTATGAGGATTGTGTGGTTGATCCGCTGGTGGTGGGGTTGATGGATGATAGTTTGAGGATCAAGAAGAGCAAGAAAAGGGATACGTATCGTACTTGGAGCGGGAAGGATTGCGAGGGATATCGTTATACGGGACTGGCGGGAAAGAACAGCAATTCGAGTCTGGGAACGGCGGTGATGAGAAAGAGTACGGATGAGTACCTCAGCGAGTTCAAGACGATGGAGAGATTGGAGAGGGAGAGGGTGTTGAAGAAGGCTGAAGAGGCTTGGGGAAAGGGTAAGTAGGATATGCTTTATGAGTGTATGGCGGGTACTGTTTCATGGCTTGATGTTGGAAGGAAAATTGAAGGCGTATTGGACATTGTTTTGGTATGATTACAGATGGATATCTCTCAGGCGTTTGGAAGTCATTCAACTTTAGCTGAGGCTGACCCTTTTGGGCGGAGGTTTTAGTAGACTTCGAGTACACCGTTCTCTCGGGCTTGCTACTCTTGTTGTATGGGCTTTGCATACATATAGGTAGCTTCTAACACATTCATCACCATCACAATTGAGATTCCAAGGTTCAGCACCTGAAGTTCTGTATGCCTTTCCTACTGCTGGGGTTGATATTCTACGGAGTCTTGCCTTCACCGCCCAAAGCTAGCCATGCTCGCTTAGCCCCTTCTCATGATGCTAAAGTAAACAAAGCCCTGCTACTCGTGCGATCATTCCGAACCTCTATGAAAGCCTAACCCTGACTGGCTCACGTACAAATTAAACAATGATCTGCCACTCGTGCAGCTACAGTCTTGAAGCTGAGATGTGATGAAAGGGCCAATATGTCTTTCTGCCAGTCTTTCTATTGCCAGTTTATGCTCCACCAAACTAATCACCGATCTTAGCATACCACTCGTGACTGTGACTCTGTTCTCCACCACCTTCCTCAAGTGACCGGATTCTGCTAACCCCCCTGAATTCACCGCTTTGCTTTGCCAGCCTGCTACTCGTGCTCTTTACTAAAAGGGGTGGTAGATTGCAACCGCCTACTCTGATCACATATGGCAGATATCTCACACAAGTGGAAGAGCCAAATTTCAAAATTTCGACTTTCAAACTCTTTCAAACTCGTTCGGGATATGAAAAGAATAGGTTTATTAGACTCAGCAAAGCAAGGGGAGGAAAATAATGTGCTATATCATTCTGCAGCCTCTGACCACCTTTGCACATTGCTAGTGCACGACTCTGCCACCATTACTTGCTACCCTAAGCAATATAGCTCCATTGATCATCTACACTTGGTTGTATCCGGTGACTGTCTTAAGTGGCAGATGCTATGCACGAGTAATAGAGCAACTTTGCAAATTTCAGCTTTTGAACTCCTTGAAATCCATTTGGATTGCAAAAAGAACAGTATTACCAGACTCAGTAAAGTAAGAATTGAAGAATCATGTGCTATAGTGTTTTGCCGATTTTAACCGCATTTATATATTTTTCTGCTAACTTAAACTACAGTTATCTATGATTTACTAAATTTCGCTAGCTGCAATCTGCCACGATGCTACCACTCGTGTGCACTGCTCTGCTACTTCCGAGCACTACTTATTCACATTCTACAGACTTTTTCACAACCTTCATTCTGCCTCTCGTGGACACAATCCTGCCACCTCGCAGATGGCAGTGACAGGTAACTATCATTTGCCATTCCACCAACCTTATTCTACCTCTTGGTTACCGCCTCTAGCACCTCCAGCCAGCATCTAATTTCTAATCTTCTCCCCTCTCCCCACTAATGTTCATTCATCTCTTTATTTTTCTTCACTCAATTCTCAGAGGTGAGAAGCTGGTAGATGGAAAAGTAGCAGTATCAAGACAATGTTAATCGGAGAGGCGAACAGCAGGATGGAGGTACCTAGGAATGAATATCAATGAATTTGGTAGCATCCCGATTCTTTACAAGTTAGTAAAGGTGGTAAGACTAGGAGGACGGCAACTGGCAGAAACTATAAAAGAGGGAGTAGAGTTGTTATGCAGAAATAGAGAGATGAGTGAGGGAATGAGTGCAGTGATGGAGTTGGAAGTATATATCATGATATCACAGTAGAAGAATCAGAAAGACAGCAGACCAGACGAATGTGGTGGAGTTGGAAGGGTAGGATGATACGATGAAGCGGCAGAGCCCGAACAACGAGTGACTAGCTGCATGCGGTGAAAGACTAGGAGGATGGCAACAGGCAAAATCATGAAGACGAAAGGCAAAAGGAGGTGGAAAGAATATATATGCGAGGAGAGACAAAAGCAGCAGAATATCGGTGGAGTCAGAGCAGCTGCATTGAACTTAGCAAGACTGTTAATAGAGATACAGAAGGGAATAATCTGTTGCAGTACCGGGTCTAGTCTCATGCACATTAACACGTCCCATAAAAACCAAGACTCGAGGAAACCTGGAAATCTCTTGATTAGAACGCTGGTGAGTATCATTCATCCGCTCCATATGAAATGCATACTAAAGGATGTACGCCCGCGATATGCTACCCGAAATGCAACGCATCCATGCCCACCCAGCCAATGTCATTAGCCCCCTCCCGAGTCCAGTACAAATCCTGCAAAAGGGGAATCATTATCATCACCAGCCAAGTACGCAATAGTTCCTCCCCATCCTGTCATTCCGGTCCAATACACATATCGTAGCAGCCCCAAACTAATGCCCAAACGCCAGACCCGATGCTCCTGTATCCCAGATCCCAGAAACGCCATGGTTAAAAAATCTCCTCATGCATTCACCTGTCTATGCTGAAATCATGATGCTGAAGCAGTAGCTCCAGCCTCTTCCTCCTCGACCTTCTTGGCCACAACCTCGTACCACAACCCGTGGCTTTCTCTATCCAAGCTTCCCACCTTCGCCACCTCATCCACGATGGACCCGACTTTGTGTACAAATTCTGGCAAGCCGAGTGTAGACAGATTCTCACTTGCTGTGCTTGTATTTTTTATCTTCTCCTTCTCTGTATTTGCAGCCAGTCTCCCCAAGAAGTGGCCACGAAGTCTCGTCATGAGCAATCTCATAACCGGATCTCTCAGCTCTGCAGGAGCCGCTTCAGAGGCAGGCGCGCCATCCTCAGGAGGAGTAATAGAAAGTGCTGCCGCAGCATTCACAATACGCAAGACAAGCTCCTTGATATGCTTCTTAGTCGCCACTGGCATTGATCGAGAGGACTCAAGCGCAGCCTGGATACCCTGAGCCGCTTGCTCTGGGCCCTTCGCATTCTCTAGCACTGAGAAAACGCGCGAGGCTTCTGTCTTCCACTGGCTTCGGACGTCTCTCTTCAGAAGGTTCTTGCACTGCAGGAGAATTGCTCCTGTGGTGACGATGCGCAAGACGTCGGCGCGGATGCGAATGATCCGCTTCGAGTCCAATTGTAATGTTTCTGGAATGGGGATTGTTCCATCGAGAGATGTGAAAACGTCTACCAACATATGTGCGTAGATCCTCACTGCCGTCGGTCGATTTCTGGCCAGATTGATGTTCTCAGGATCCCGTCTCGAAGCTTCCGCCATGACCTTCGTCCTAGCTTCTCGCCATGCATTGTCTGTTGCTGACAAGTCGCTGGATGTCTGATCCATAATCTCAGCAAATCGTGTAGTCTCATATTGAGTCGCATTCTTGATGAGATCCGGAGCCGCCCTCTGAAGCAGGAAATTTGCATAGTCAATTTGCATCAGGTTAATACCGTGCATCAAAGCTTGTAGGCGATCAACGACATCACCGGTTTGCATCTTGTTCTCGACAATATCTTTGATCTGCTCGTCGCGAAATGGTGCACAAAGCTTAGGGAGAAGATTTGCCATGAAGGAGAAAAAGTTCTCATACGAAAAAGTGCCATTCTGAAGCTGTCTTGCAACATTGTCCCGATCAAGAGTTTCCCCAATGATGGTGTGGAAGGACTTCCCTTCAATGACAAGATTGGAGAGTCTGCTTTTGATATTCTCAGCCATAGCGAGAACCCAGAGGTCACCATTGCCAGTGCCAAGTTCCTGGCGCATGCTAGCAAAAAGGGCGTCCATGGCCGGGTTGCGTTCATCAAGGGCTCCATCTTCAATGCGGTATTCCCTGTTAATAGCAAGCTCATGGGCGAGCATCCTGTTTTCGGGTAGGATGGACTTAGAGAATCGAAGTGCATCCGAACGCAAGCGATGCCTCTGTGGAGTTGGAGGCGGTGTCAGAGTCTGCAAATGTGAAGAGACGATTTTCTCGGATTTTGAAAGATCACCAAGGCTAGGCGGTTGAGGACTCGCGCTGGATTCTGCTGCTCTAGGACGTGCATCCCCAGCGGGCTTCTTTGCTGCCTTCGCCTTTCGTGCTTCCCGGATGGCGTTAGCGATCAGTTTCTTCCCCTTTTCAGGACCCGCAAGTCTCTTGATTCTGACCATGAGCTTCAGCTGATTCTCTCGAATGCCATCCCGGTATGAATCAGTAACTGCTTCCTCAGTGCTATCTTTGACAGACTGCCAAATCGAGTCAAGCTCAACGAATTGCAAAACCATGGTATCAATGAGAGTATTGGAATCTCGGGCCTTCCAAGCAATAAAGGCATTGAAGAAGGTAGCATACGCCTCCGAAAGCGTAGAGAGCTGCGCAGGAGGCGGCGTAAAGTTATTTGCGATGTTCAAACGCGACAAGACGGTCTCAAAAGAAATGAGTAAATCCCGAGCCTTGGCTACCAGATCCTGCAACTGTGGATTAGCAAGGTCATCCCTCTTCAACGGCAACGCTCCCACCTGCTCCTGCTCCGAACTGTCGCCCTTACTGCTGAGGACCTGGGTTGGGTGCCCAAGAATGAGGAATGCACTGAGAAAGGTTCGAACGGCAGCCATCTCGTTGACTGAACCAGTCTCCCCCTCTTTCAGTCCACAAATCCTCAATAACTTTGCAGTGCCTACTAGGACCTTCTCCTCAGCTAGTATGGCGACGACAGCCTCGAATGATGTCTCACGGACGCTGTCAATTGTCAAATCAAAGGCAGCAAATTCCTTCAATGCCTTGGATCTCTGGTGGGTCCTCCATTTCCGTTGGATCCTAGAAGCGGCGGTCGCCTCACTGATCGTTTCACGAACAGTTGGCAATGGAGATACACTCTTCCTGGGATGGCTCAGCGATCGGCCTCTCTTGGTGTTGCCTCTGTTGAGGATCTCTTCCCGTCTTCTTTCTGCTTCTGCAAGGCGTTCTTCCATCTCTCTCCTCAGTTTCTTGCCCTCAGCCTCCCGCTTTTCCTTCATGCTCTCGGCAATGCCCTTGGCCCTTTTGACTTCTTCCGCACATGCTGCAACGATTTCTGCGAGATTCTTTTCTCTGGCTTGTTGCGCGGCTAATGCTCTCTCTTCGCTGTTGGTCGTACTTCTTGGCGCAGCTTTTGCCAATGCTGCTCTCAAGCGCACTTTCTCGGCATGCGCAGCTCTGTCTGCCAATCTTGCCTTCCGGTCCTCGAGGATCGAGGCACGGCGCAGGTGTTGCGCAATGTAACTGCTTTGTGGTCCTCCATGGCGGCTCGAGACATGTGACTGGTGGGAAGCCGCAGAAGAGACCGAGTTTCGACGGGATGACGCAGCGGAGGACTTGCGGCGGTTTGTTGACGGACGGTAGAAACGTGCTGCAATGCGTGGAGGAGGAGTGTGTATCCGGTTGTCGTTGGACTCTTCGGTGATCAGATCGAGGTCGACGTCTTCAGGAATGTTCGCCGGTTGACCTTGACCTGTTGACTCAGCCAGGTTGCGATCTGGGTCGCTAAGATCGTCTGAAGCGCGATGCATCATGAACTTGGAGAATAGATCGAAGATAAAAGGTTGCGACAGAGCTATCTATGGGACAAAGATATCGAAGAGTGGGGTCGGCTGAATGCAGCTGTCGAGCAAGAACGTCTTTGTGGTGGAATCGAAGTTGAAGAGAGTGTCTTGTCTGTTCCCAGCAGACGATGAAGTTATTCAAAGGTGGAGGAGATGAAGAGAAAGTTAGGCTGCCACAGTCAAGTGTTGCTGGCCCTCAAATCCGTGTACAAGGCACGGAATGAGTCGAAGAAAGCAAAGGCAAAAATCGAGGAGGTTGGAAAACGGGATCGTGATGTCGTAGGTGCTCGAGTCCAAGGTTATCGTTTGCAGCGAGCGGCTGGTGATGTGAGCGCTAGCCGGATTCGTCTTAAGCCACAACGCAGAAGCTCTCAAGGCGAAAGAAGCAACTGGAATCAATTTATAATTTTTCTTTTCTCCCTCCTGAATTTACGAGCATCATGCCTCAATCATCTGAGCGTCAATCTGACTGTCTCATGGTTGAAACCCCCAGGCCTCGCGAATGTGACATTAGCTGTCTTGCCCTGGAGGCGTGGATGTTTTGTTTTGACTCTGGCCAGCTGCCCGGATCGTCATCGGCGCCAGCCCGAGGTCTCTGACACCTGCACGCCCGAAATAGATGCAAGGTCACCTGATTTCTCGATTTCTCAACCCGACAACATGGACCTCGAGTGGGTCGCCCTTTCCGCTTCTGGCGCAGAGCTTGAAGCTTCACCTCGCGCCCCTTGGGGCCTTTCGGGCGTCACAACATGTCTCCTTCGAGAGGATTTGCGCTCTTCTTGCGCACACGGAATCCTACAATCCCAACTCGACATCATGTTCGAACCTTCTCCGAATTCACTCGTGCAGCAACGAATCCTGCAAATAAACACCAAATCTATGTCTCCCGCACAAGTGACCCCTACCTGAACCTCTCAATCGAGCATTACCTCCTTCAGAAAACGCCCGCAGACAGCACAGTTCTTTTCCTCTATACAAACCGCCCTTCTATCATCATTGGGCGGAACCAAAATCCATGGAATGAAGTCAATCTTGGGTTCATGCGAGGATGCCGCGAGTTGGGAGTGGACTTAGTCAGGAGGAGATCAGGAGGGGGAACCGTGTTCCACGACGAAGGTAATGTGAACTACAGCGTCATATGCCCAACCGCACACTTCGATCGAGACAAACATGCAAAGATGGTTGTGAGAGCCCTAGAGAGGCAGGGTGTCGACGGTGTTAGAGTCAACGAGAGACATGATATTGTCATGAATACATCTACACCACACAGCGAAGAGGAGACGGACTTCAAAGTCTCTGGAGCTGCAAAGATCTCAGGGTCCGCGTATAAACTTACCAGAGGAAGATCGCTGCACCATGGAACCTGTCTCTTGAATAGTAGGAACTTGGAGAATATTAGCCGCTTCCTACGGTCTTCAGCAAAACCATTTATTAAGGCGAAAGGGGTGGAGAGTGTCAGTTCACCTGTTGCCAATGTAGGCATATCCAATAACGGATTTGAGATAGCGGTCATTGAGGAGTTTAGGGAGATGTACCCTGGCTCCGATCAGCGAGCCTTCGTCACGGAGGATGAATTGGAGGTTCCTGAGATTAAGGAAGGATGCGAGGAGCTGAAAGTATGCCACCTCACCTCTGATCCTGACTAGTAACTCGTTACTGACCGTCAAGATAGTCGGAAGACTGGATATATGGCCAAACACCCACATTTACCTTCTCGACTGAAAGTGGAGCTCGGAGTTCCCCCCTCGGCTGTAGCTTAATCAAGAATCTTTTGCCGTTTCCACCGGATGTATGTGTTCTATCTCACTTCTTCCGATCAAGCAATAATGTATCCTCCCTTTGCCAATAGGTCAAGCTCGAGTTCACCGCTCGCAACGGTCGCATAACCGAGGCTTCCGTGCATTTGGACAACCTCTTGTTCCCATCATCCGAACAATCGCGGCTCGACTCCCTCCTTGTTAGCGAACAGATCCACAAAATCTCGGACTGGGCAGAGCATCTCGCACACCCCAAGAAGCGGAAGCACAGAGGCTGGCATGTAGGGTGGCACGTCGGCACAGCCTTGAATCAGCTTTTGGGCGTTGGGGCATTGAGCCAGCACGAGTATCTACAGCCCTGGGACTGGGACAGAGCAGATTATCTGGAAGCATATCATAGGCTGTCTCTGCTGCCAGAATTGTCTTCAAGTAACCGGAAGAAAGACGAGATATGGAGGAGACAGGCCGCTGAGTACAGGACGAGCTTATTGAGTGAACATGAGAACTTTCTTCAAAAAGACTGCGGCCATGATGGAGTGGAGATTGAGGTCCAGGAGGAGGAAGAGGAGGAGGAAGATGACGATGACCATTTCAATTATTACGAGGAGGACGAGGATGAGGATGCAAAAGAAGTACTTCAACAGTTGAAATTGGAAAGGCAGGAGAAAGAGCGTATCTTCTTGAAGCGACGGATGGATGCTTTCCGTGCGGAGTCTCCTAAGAGTAGGCCATTAGCCTTATTCAGGAAATACTTAGACACGGAATATCCAAGATAGTTTTGGAACAACAAGGCGAGCACTCCTTTAGGGTCAATTAGTCTGTTCTGATGAGTTATCAATGCATTGGAAAAGCCTTCCTCTCTATCGCCTGTAGAAAGTCTTCTCCTTTCCCTCCATAATGCACCTAAACCTCTACTCCAACTGCTATCAAATCATAATCTTAACTCAGCTAGTCACCTATACCTCCGCTTCTAGACAAGACATCAGAGTCACATTGAAAGCCAAGTAGATAGCATAGAGAATTGGGTTCAAAGACTGGCAAAAAGGTATCTTATTCATCTCATCTTTCATCTCTCTCATCTCCGCATCAACACTCTCCAGTCATCATCTCAGCTATATACAGTTACTTCCCAAGTATCCACCCACAAACTTGCACAATTATGCACCCAAAGTCCACCAACTCCTGCCAAACATCCATCTAAAATTCCATTCCATGGCCCTTTGTTTGTGCCCAAAATCCTCCGTCAGTCAAAAGGCGTAGAGTAACGTTGTTTGGTGATGAGAAGCCCCCGAGGTAGGTTAGCGGGTGGTTGCGGATAGGTTGTAGAGTGGGCGCGGGTCCCGGAGGAAGAATTGTCCAGGCGGGTGAGATGCTTCGGTGGATGAGACGTTTTGACAGAGGGACGTCCTGGTCGAGGCGAAATCCCAGCAGACGAGTAGTAGGAGATAACCGAAAACTACCCTACCACTCGTGCACCGCTCATAGCTCCTATCCATCTCCTGTTTCACCACTTGTATGCATCCCGTTTCCTGCCCGCATAGCCTATCCACCTCTTTCCCTACCACTCGTGCGCGCCCCGTTTGGTTAAGCGAACCCCTTTCACCTGCTCGCGTGCCCGCAGCTGCTGCGTCTCAATTCAGCACTCCGCCTCACCGCAGCATTACTCCGTTTTTAGAAAGAAAGTCCATGCTTACACCCAGCTACCAGGTATACTGAGGAAAGTCCCCAAGATATGCTAGAATGCCACGCCATTTTGGCCCATCCTGTACCGTTTCCTATCCCATGTGCATCGCATCGCATCCATCCTAGTGCATCAATCATTTCTTGCCTCCATTCAACCTCCCAAATCCCAGTTCATCCACCCTCCAAGGGAAGAAAGAAGTGAAGGGGAGGGTAATTACAAACAGTGCAGTCGCCTGTACTGATCCAATCCTCCCGATGTTTTGCGCGATGCCTTGATACTACCGAAATTGCGATTGTTTCTTGCTGAAAGTCAAGTCGTTTCCATTTCGACTTGAAAGAGGTTGCCGCCTAATGCTTGCTTGCTCCATGCTGAAAAAAATCAAAGCAGGTCTTCGCTGAAAATTCGAATCTGGATGTTGTATATGGAAAGTTGAGAATTAAGGATCCATGACGACTTTCTTTGCTGTGTCGGTGCTGCCAACACTAGCGTTGGTGTCTCTTCTCTCGAACTTTCTTAACTCGGGTGAAGAAATAATGGGTGGTGGAGATCGTGACTGCAATGTTGACTTCGGTGTGGGCTTGCGTCGAACCATGGTAAGTCCTTCGTCACTGTCCGAGTCATCATCGTCCTCATCAACTGTATCTCTGTCCTTGTCGCCATTATAGCCCTCGTCCTCCGTGTCGGTCGGCGAGAGAATGATGGCATCATCAGTTGGCGCAGCTGGGATCTCAACCTCGTCCTCTGCTGTGCTGTGTTTGGAGAGAGATGGCGGTGTCAGTGTTTCGGGGGTGTGATCTGCCGACAAGCCTGTCTGAGACTGCTGCTGAGGCACCCCTGGAAGCTTGAGCATCTCTCCTTCCGGGTCCGCCGAGACAGAAGATGCACCAGAAAGGAGCGCAGGTAGCGAAGGCACAGAAGGGTATATCTGTTCAGTGGATCCAAGTCCAACTATAGAAATGGGGGTATCGACGTCTGTTGAAGGCGAAGTGATCTGTCCTACCTCGCAAGAGCTGACGGAACTGTACGACTGTGCTCGCTTGGTATCTTCTTGCGTGACATATTCTTGTCTTTCTGGCTTTGGCACGAAAGTCAACTCGTCCGGTGATGGTGGGCACGGCCTTGGTGGAGCTTGAAGTGCCTCTTGGGTGATCTTCTTTCGCTTCTCTTCATCTTGCATCTCCAACTTTCTCCTACGTTCAAGGGTCTCTCGGGCTCGCTCGAATGATTCAGGTGTACTTGCTCCGTAGACTCGAGGTGTCGGCGTCTTGCCTTCAGGGGTTCGATTTGCGGTTGCAGGTCGCTCCTCAAGGTTGGAGGCTGCGTACTGAGTATGTGGAACGTTGGGAGTTGAAGCAGATGTTGATGTACCCATTTGATGAGCATGAACCATATATGGCTGGAAGAAGAGAGGAGATGGCAGAGGCTTGTCGTTGCCTTGGGCAGTAGGGCTACCTTCGGCTGATCGAGAGAGTGGTCGAGGAGGGTGCGAAAGATGGAGAAGAGGATGTTGGAAAAGTCCAGGAGCAGTAGCCGTACTCATAGCCACACTAGGTTCGCCATGCTTGTTCTCCGATTCGAACAGGGTCCGATCCATAGAACGGGCACGAGATTGGACTCCATCGTCCTCAGGCTTATCGCGACCTCTGTTGTGTGGGTTTGGGTTCCATAGGTGACCACCAAACAGCGCGCCCATGTGATCTGTGTAAAGGCCAGGAGTTTGAGGACCTTCCTCTTGCAAAGGAGTGTTCATAGACCGTGAATACGAATGACCGCGGTGAACGATCGTCTGAATAGACGCGGCCGCCGAGACGGTTCGATCCGGCGGACCTGGTCTTGCATCAGGATCTGCCGTGCCGGATGGCATTCTTTCACATTTAGGGGTAGCTCCTACCGAGAACGATTGCTGAGTAAACTCAAGCGCGAACGGATCCCCTTCATTTGCTGAGAGATCTGGACTAGCCGTCAGGCTTTGCGCAAGAGGGTGCTCAGTTGGCTCGCGGTGGTGTGTATGGAGATCGGCGGCGGATGATGCAAAGTACGGCTCGTCTCCTCGAAGGCTGGAACGTCGAGTCTCTCGTAGAACTGGGGTAATGGGCGAGGGATGATTTGTGTCAGTTCCAGAGCTCGTTGCGTTGCTGACAGCTCGTCGTCGGGAACCTTCACTTCGAGTTTCGCTCCTATTAACACCAATGACCTTGCCCACGTTACCAACGGCCTTCTTGACAACCGATCGAGCTCGATCCATGAAAGTAATAGGTACGACGGCGGTTTCCAATTCCTTCTTGTCAACTTGGATCCTCCTACCGGCAGTCATGCGCGATGGATCGTTGTCGTCCAGCCATCCAATAATATTTTCAATACCACGGATGACCCAGGGGTGACGCTTGACCTCCCTCAGCTTCACTCGCTCGACGGGGTCCTTGATCAGCATCCGACGGAGCAGATCGTGCAACTCATCATCAATATCCTCGAACGCGAGTTCTCCTTCTTCTCTATAGGGACCAGTCGATGGCCCAGCGAGTTTGTTTAACTTGGTTGCGGATGTACCACAAGTCGGATCGAAAGGCTTGTTTGGATCGACGGGCTTCAGGCGCTTTGTAGGAATGTATACCTCATCTTTTGCAATGCGACGGAATAGCGAGTATTCATCGTCGGCAAGGAAGGGAATTCGGGCAAAGATTAGACAGTAGAGAGTGACACCGAGTGACCAGACATCGATTTGCTCGGTGACCTTGGGTTGCTCGGCATCGATATCGGTGTAGCAAAGCTCAGGAGCGAAGAAGGCTGGAGTTCCCACAGTCTTGGCTAGCTCGAGGTCGTCATCAAAATCCGTGGCATCGGCTTCTGAGATGTTCTCTTCGGGCTCGCCTTCTCGGATGGGCTTTCCAAGGTAGGAGACACCGAAATCGGAAATCTTGACCTTGTGATCCTTAGTCCATAGTAGATTTGCTGGCTTGATATCTCGGTGGACGATGCCTTCGTAGTGCAAGTACTCTAAACCGAGAACGGTATCCCTGAAAGTATTGCGAGCATCATCGAGAGTGAAACATGGAACGTAAGAGAAGTCATCCTCGAAAGCATCATGGTGGCCCATATCATCGATCGATGACATATGAGAGATAATGCTGTCTGCCATGCTTGGTGATCTTCCACGATACGGAGGCTCGTCCGGATATGCACCGTAGTAGGTGCCTTCAAGGGCAGTTGCGGAGCCATGGTTGGAGGTTTTCGATGGCAACGGTGCTGGGTCCTCGTCCTCATTATCACTGTCGATGGCTCCAATACCATATTCAATAGGAAGTGGGGTGTGAGCACGAGAGCTTGAGCGAGAGGGAGCTGCAGATGGTGCCCTCGAAGGTACTCGGGAGCCAGGATTCGACCGAAGAGTTGTTGATCTGTAGGAGTGGGACAGATTCTGTGACGAATCGTAAGTGTTTTGTCGTGACAGTGTTGCCTCGTCTGTCTCATCAACATCAACATCAATACCGTGTTCCAAGCTCCAGAAATCGCCCTGGCCTTGCTGATGCTTTTGAGATTCTCTTGCCCGAAGCACTTCCTTTCGTTGTCGCTTGGTCTCGATAAGCTTTAGGTACTTCTCGTCCTCTCCAGTCTCCTTCTCCCCTCGCTGTTCTCGCTCAATCCGCCGACGCTCGTAGAGACAAATATTGGGTTGGCCCTTCTTGCGCCATACGATCTCGCCCAGCTCGACGTGTTCCAAGACCATATATATCTTCTTCAGGTCGGCATCATCGATCACCTCCAGCAAACCGACAATGTTGTCATGCCGAATCTTCTTGAGAATCGCAATCTCCTTCTTCGTCTTGTCCTCAGGGGCTAAGGTGACCTTTCCTAACTTGCGCTTCTTCGAGTAGCGTTGGACGATTTTTATAGCCACATATTGTCCAGTCTCGAGGCTTCTTGCCAGCTTGACCTTGCCGTGCACGCCTCTGCCAATCTCTTCGATAATCTCGTATTGGTTTATAAGCTTTCGGCCAGTGATGAAATCCTTTTCAACGTTCGCTTGGTGTGTTCTGAGTTGCACATGTCAGTAAAGTGAATGACGTGATGAAATTATTGGAGGGACAAAGGAGCTGCAAACGGAAGATGTAGTAGTGAAAATATATACAGATGGAGAGATAGATCAATTTCAGGAAAGAGTCGCACGACCAGCTACTGTTTGGTTGTGGTGCGACCCGATGGTTGTAGAAATGGTGGGGACTTCAAAGCGAAGCGGATGGAATCAACTCACTCTCGAACAGCTCGAACTTTATGCATCTGCAGCGGATGTAGATTTGGACTCGACTGGGGAGTGCCGTCTGATAGAGTAGAGAGGTTCTGCCGGATAGGATTGACGGTCGGACTGAAGAGCCCTGGGCTCGAGGCAGGAGTGCTGGCAGCAGTCCTCGACATGGTGTTTATCGGATCCATTGTTGAGATGCAGCCGCCAGGCGAGCGTGGGCATGTCTGCTAAGCCATTTGTATTTTACGTGTCAGCAGGAAGACATTGCTGGTTATCAGACAATGGTCCGCGGACCGAGGATTGTGTTACGAAGGATGTGGTGAAGATGTGCGTGGTGGTTGTCGGTGATTGTTGGAGTTGGAGTTGAAGTGGAAGTTTGTGGTTATGGTGGGGAGGTCAAAGAGCGGCGGACGTGAGTGATACGGGAGGAGCTTAATGGGGCTCGGGCGCTGTCATTGCCAGCCTAGCGCAATCGGTTGATAAGGTGCGTACAACGTAGAGCGAATGCGGCCTCCGAGGTGCGCCAAGGTGTGGTGAGAGACCAGGGCGGAGCGGCGCTCTGTGAGAAAATCAAAATATCGACCGGGGCAGAAGCAGGCCTTGGATTGTAAAGTGTTGCACTTTGCGAATGAATGCGAAACTCTGAACCAGGCACACAATAATGTTAGGCGTTGATTTAGGTGAGAAAACAGGCGAGAATGGCGACAAGAGCAAAGATCGCACCTGTAGAAAGATGCAAAAGGCTGTGTGGATTCAACAAGTTCGACCGCATTCACCAATCAAGGGAGTCGCCGAGCGCTGATCCGCCCCAAAATAAAATATTGAATGCTGGGGACGGTTGGCCTGCCGTTGGAGAAGGACATTCAACGACACACCACCGACGACACCCAGTTCAGCAGCGGGACGGATGAGTAATGATGGGCAGACGATGGCAACGGGTGATGGACGATGGCCAGCGAGAAGGTGTATTGCTGTAATAGCAGAGACATGAGACGGCGAAGGAGGTAAGCCAAAAGGGAGACGGCTGGATGTGAAGGTGTGCTGATCAGCAGGATTTAAGTAAGACCGGCTGCTGATGCTATATTGATTTATATACCACGAATCTACCACATAGGGGCACGATTTACAGAGAGGAGTGTACCCGTGTATATTTCCTCTGTTTTTCCAGGATCATGAGATGCAACGATGTGGTTGCTGGACCAAATCAAATTGATGGATAGCCGCCGTATGCCGCAACAAAAGTTTTAGCAGAACGCCTGCATGCTAGCATCGCACCGCATCATAGCAAAAGGGGAGCCAAAAGCAGATCCGGGGTCTGATTATCTTCCCCTTCCCCTCAAATTGCGCTGCGTCGTCCTATGGTACTGCTGCTGCTGTCGTGAGACCTTCCACCCATGAAATGCGGAGAAGCTCAACCTCCTTCGCCCTCCGTAAATTTATTTTTTGCCTCCTCTTGGTTTTGTTGACTTGATATCTGCGCCTCTTTCCTGGCCCTCCTGCACCTTGATGCCATGGCACTCCTCGTGTCGCAACACCCCTTCCTACCTTCACTCTATTCCCTCATCCCCGCATGCCGGATTACAATTCCATCCGCATAAAATGCGCTCATGTTTACATGAAGCAAGAGACTGCTTCTGACCGGCGATGCAGACAGCCACTCGGTTCCTTCGGGCCCGAGACAGAATACTGTAAACTTAATGTTGTGTTATGTCTTACCATTGACGTCTCTTTCAGCCAGTCTCTCCCGTTCGATCAACCCTCCTCTCTTCAATAGTGTTGCGGCTTGCGAAAGCGAGAATCACATGGAGGGGTAAATTCCTATATCCAGAATCCGGCCCTGCTTCCCATCATTATCACTCGCCTCAATCCAAGCTTTTTGCTGGAATCAGAGACAGTGTGACACATACATCCTTGCTCACGCTCAACCTCACCCAAAATCTGCGGCCACTCACTCGTAATTCCCAGAGGCTCGACAGGGTTTCTGAACCCCTTCCCGCTCTCCAGATATCACGACCCAATCGCTGTCACTCCACGGACAGCCTCGTCAGCAGGCGATCCGACTTCACCCATATCCTCCTATTCGCAGCTTACCACGGGTGTCAAAATGCCCTGGCTATCTATTGCTCAATAATTCCCGAATGGCAAGAGCAAGGACGCTGGTACCTGGCACTTTGTACAGTTACAGATGAAAATGAGGCCATTACAATCTATATTACTCTCGCACCAAAGAAACGTCTCCAAGTCTCCTCAACCCCATGAGGTTTGGGTCTAGCCTCCCCGCATCTCATAAATATGGACACAGTACAATTACGGCATGCAATTCAGCCTGAGCCGGCCTCCGCAAAGTCCTTTCTGCGACTGGGCAAAGCACGACGTCTTTCCTATCCGGCATACTCGAACTTTTCTCCACACGACATATCATATTTACATGGGCCTCTGTCAAAAGCCTGCTTGTGCCTCCTGCTTCCGATATCGTCCTGATTTCTGCTGTTCCATCGTCTAACCTTGCCCCTCTCCTGCAGGCCTCGGCTTAACTTTCTCTGCAGATGCAGACGGCATCCATATCCACGTCGGCGCACCCCAGCCCACCTCGCCGTCGCTTCGACAGGACTTCACGATGCCACATCTTTCCAATCATTCTCACGCACTCTCAAACAATGATCCCCTTTCCAATCAACGAAAAACTCGTCCAGAATTATCTCAACGCATGAAAATCTCACTGTCGCCGATGCAGCGTGAAGCGTTTGAGCACATTCACATGCAGTGCTGCCCAGCACCTCACAGTGCATGTCTCTCCTGTTACGAAGGCAAGACAATCTCACGATCCCCTCGGAGCACATGTCCACATCCAGCCACTCGCCGCTTCTTCCTCAGAAACACCCGGCCGGCTTGCCCTAACGGTCTGCATGCATACCTAACGTCCACTCACAACACATCATATTGCAGGAACATGCACGGAGATGAGATTCAAGACGATCTCATGCTGAGAAACGTGCTTCCCTTCTCCATCCAATTATCCATGTATGGAGTATCAATTCTCCCTGCCAGTCTCCACGCATGCCTTGTGTTCCGGTCTCACTTTTCGCGCACCCCCACAAAAACACCACGTCCGCAGTATCGTGAAAATTTTTCTGCCCCCGTTACTCGCCTCCCTCTCCCTTTCTTTTCCCCGTGAACGCCGTGAACGGCCAACGAACGGAATCCAGTGCCGTAGACCGCAGTCCAGCCGCTCCAGTTTCAGCTCCTGCATGAGGATTCCAAAAAGGATTCACGTGCAGCAGAAAACCCAATCCGTGACTGGGCCTCGCAATTATCGTGAACATTTTGCACGACCTTCTCGCAGCGGGGATGAGGGAAAGGGCCCGGTGGACGTGGCGGGCAATGACTCGAGCGTCGATACATCTCTGACCGAGAGAGTACAAATTACAGCATTCTCAACCATCTCGGTCAATGCATACTATTCACCACGGCTCGGCCCAGAACTCCAAAATAAAATATTGACCATTACATACCCCCTGCCGCGCTCCGGAAAATTGAAGCTATCGTGAGTCCCCAAAAGCAAGTTCTTCGACACGTGGCTAGACTACTTACTGACTGCTTTTTTCATTCCGTTCGTGCTTGTACAACGGGAGGGGAGCTCCAAAAGCGGGACGAGCCGACTAACCTTGCCTCTTTTCGCTGTCCTAGCCAACCCAGAATCACTATCGTGTGTACAGCAAAGATGTTGCATCACCTTGCTCCGGATTTCTGAATGCGGGGCACTCACCCGTATTATCTCCTGGTACATTTACCGTAAGTGTGCAAGTGAATGGAGAAAGCAAGTTTCGATTCAGCCGTGGACGACACATCTAAGCTCCAACGGCATATCGTCCATTCGATGGAGCTCGTTCCTGAGCTGACCTCCGTTCCGGATTTCCTTCATCCCAACTCGCTCCGGGCTTACTGAAACGGACGCAAGAAAACCTGATTGACGGAGTTCTCATACCTGCAAGATAAAGTTTGTGTAACGTTTGGCTGGGCTCTCGCTGGACTCTTGCTGGACGGAATCCCATTCTGTCCAGCTTCCTATATTACCCCTAATTTAGCATATGGGGTACTTTTCTAGGTTACAGTAGCCCCGCTTTCCACCTCCAGAACTCTCCTAAGTTTGGCTTGGGATGGTTTCCCCGCCAAGCGCACTCCATGTTCGGCATTGAAGTAAGTGCGGAAATTGCTCTGAGTCCTGTCTTGATTCAGATATCGATATCAATCTACAAACTATCCCTCCCGTCCATGATACTGCGGCCGCATAAAACTTCACGCCTCAGACGAAAGTTGCAAAAATACTTCTCTAGATCCCACAAGTAATTGCGACATAATCGGTACCCTCCGTAGAGTGTAAGTAATCAAGGTGCTGTACGGAGGTACTTCCATGTCTGTTCTGAGAAATACTGCTACAGCAATGCCTGCTATGCCCGCTTATACCCGTAAAGTACCATCCCCTAGAGCGAATGTACCGTAATCAGTATCGGATTCTCCACATCCTCGTCAGCTCACTCATCACCACCCCTTCCTCTCCCCCCCACCTAATTCACACTCACCTCTCTCAACCATCACTCTAATCACGCCTTACCATTTCTTACCCTTTCATCATCTGGCTCAGCTGAATAATACTCGGAATCACACCCTCCTTTTCACACATTCGTAAGAATCCAACACCACTCCGACTGTTCTGATACATCGTTTCAGCTAAAAACCGGGATATTTGCGCCCCTTTCGTCTGAGTATTGTGAGATCACATGGAAATCGGAGGATTGTAGAACAAGGGAATGGGTTGAGAGGGAAAGCAGCGGCAGAGCGCCCCTCCTTTGGGCAATATACGAGATACGAGTCGAGTCAGCTGAGCAAGCGAAGGGGTCTGAGCAGAATAGGTGGCTTCTTGAATACTGTAATGCAACATTCCATAGTGGCAAGCTCCTCCAAAACGACGTGTGTTCGCGTACCTCCGATCATGTACGGTACGGAGGTACCTCATATCTCATCCACAACCAATACGGTGCCGTACTATCTCCTCTACCAATGACTATCTAATAAAGAGCGTCTGTACTTATGTACATGTCTGGAGGTACTTACGTACCACCGTCGACCAAGTAAGAGCCTCAACTCCAAAACGAAGGACGCTCGTGACCCCATTCCAAGTTCGCACCGAGGCATCTTTGCTCTTCCTATTCCATCAACCCCTCGCCTTGGCGGCGCCCTTAAAACTCCACTCTTGAGTCAAATACATCCATCGTTCTCGACATTCCTTGCTCTGCCTCTCAATCCATTCAACGTTGAACCTGTACAATCCAACCAAGATCCTTTTTCCTGTCACGCCTCAACACATCAGTAAAGTAACAGAACAGCCCACCACCAACGCAGCATTTTGATTTCCTTGATCTAATCCCGCTCCGCAGCGCCATCTACCAAGCTCTCCCAGGTCGCCATATATCCCGGAATGAAAAGAAGGCAAAGAAAGCAAAGACTTGACAGTGAATGATTTTTACGGCCCATTTATGACCACACATTAGCACCAGGAACAGAGATTGATGTGACCAAGTTGGCGAAAGACGGACTACTGAATCTTCAGACCAAATGTCTTATCTTACACATCACTCAAAGCAAGACATGGGGAAACCTCTACATGTGCCTTCGTACCCGGGAATCCGGAGAAGATACGTTATATTTCTGACGGGACAGCCCCAGACGGACCAGAATGCCTCGAAGAAGAGCTTTCCTTCTTTTGATCTCTGATCTTTCTGCACGCCTGCTCTGGTTCACCCGGACGTCAACTAGGCACCTGCCGGGCATTTCCTTATGACTGGGGGATGGGATCTATTTTCAGTCGCTGGCCAACTCACCCAAGATGTAGTTAGTTGGACGCAACACGATGCATCTCAAATCTTATAACTCCACTAGGCTTGTGGCTGGTCAGTTTCCTGGTATCGTATCACTATGCTTCTCGTCGAGCCATGATGCCCGAGGAACGGTGAGCAAGATGTTGAAGCAGAGTCGAAGTAGAGCATCGAAGCAAGTCGAGGCAGGATGTCGAGGCGCACCTCCAGAGGACGAGCCAAAGAACAACTTTGGGAACAGAAGTTTGCCCCTTTGCAGTCCGTCGCAGAGCAGAGTCTCGAGGATCTTGGGTCGACTGGCACTCAAGCGACTGGGATGGCTCCACAAGAAAGTACGACAGCAACTGAGCAACGGTCCATATCAATCCATCTTAGAGATATTGAGTACCACTCGGCGAAGAATCAAGAACAGCGACATCACGATAGCAGAAACCAAAAGCAAGGACACCATTTTTCAAATTCTTTTCATTCATTTCTCATGCTAGCCAGGCGCCTGTTGATCATCCAGAGCTCCATCCAGTACCATCATCGCCATGCATTTTCAATTATCTTATTAGTATACCTACCCAGATAACTCATCGCAAACTTCAACCAAGTAGCAGAAGAAAGCAACAGCTATCTCCATCCATCCATCCATCCATCCATCATTAATGCATGATATCGTGGTCATGTGTGTAATCAACGAGAGAAAGGGGAAAAAACTCAGACCCCTCAGGGCAAATATGAGCAAGAAACAGAAAGCAAGGGTATCGCGTCGCTCATTCCATCCGTCCAAATCCCTCTGTCATTATCCATTACATCCATTACATCTTCCCTATTTTTTGATTCCATCCCGTTTTGTATGCCATTATCGATAGGAGGAAATCGTACGAGCGGTTGCAGGAAGTCTATGCGCAGGGCGGAGCGACAAAAGGAATTTAGAGAATAATGGCGGCGAGACCAGCGGCGGCCGCCAAGCCAGCAAAGGCAGTTTGGCGGGCACCACCGGCGGATGAGGAAGAGGTGGATGAGGCACCACCGGATCCAGAGGTGGAAGACCCACCTGCAGCGGCAGTTGAGGCCTTGGAAGCGGCCTGTAAAGTTGTTAGTATCGAGAAGTGGTAGTTCGAATCAGAATAATAACTTACAGCAGAAGCAGAGCTCGAGGCACTGGATCCAACGGACGAAGCAGAGGACTGAGCACTAGAGACAGCACTGCTAGCGCTAGCCTCAACGGAGGAAGCAGCAGAGTTGGCGCTGGAAGCGGCGGAGTTGGCCTATGTCCCTATCAGTATATATCCTCTTTCGAAAGCCGGGTTCAACGTACACCTGAGGTAGCCGAGGCACCAGCAGATCCAGTACCACCAATAACGCCGCCAACACCAAACAGGGTGGTCGAACCGACAGTGGTAGTGAAGGTGGACGAGCCGGAGGTCTCAACAGAAACGATGGCGGAGGTAGTAATGGCCGAGGATGATCCAGCACCAGCCTGTTTCCCATGTCAGCCAAGCCTTGCCAAGTCTTTCCAAGTTCAGCATTTGGGAGTCTTACTCCAGCGGTAGTGGTGCTAGTTCCGGTAGCGACGGTGGTCATGGTGGTAGCAGTGGTGGTTGAGACACCGGCTTTGGAGAAAATTAGCGGTGAATTTGAAGAGTTAGGTTGTGTTTACTCACCACCACCAGCAGGGGCAGAGGACGAGCCAGATCCAGATCCACCAGTGGCAGCAGCAGCAGAACCAGCTTCTCGTATGTCAGTTTCAATTCGCATCCTCAAGAGCCAATGTTACATACCGCAGTAGCTTGAGCCATAGGCGATGACGGTGGATGCAACAGCAGTGCCGCAAGCAGCGTTGGCGCAGTCACGGATACCGTAGCCGAAGTTGACGTTGGAGCACAGGCAGGTAGCGTTGGGAGCACCAGGGCAACCAAGAGATGGGGCCAAAGCCAGCATGTTATTGATGCAGGTTTGCTAGGAGAATGTTAGCAATTGGTTACCGACTCGCTGTCTGACGATTGGAGAGCCATTGGAGCCCGAGAGGGACGTGTTGGATGATGTTCAGGAGCTCGAGATAACAGATTGAGCGTTGGTCGAAGTCGACGAGCTCCAGAACGTGCCAATGAGTATACGACGCGCTCCGAACTGCTCCACCGCTCGCTGCAACATGTCCCTAGGGAATATAGACGCGCTGGAAAGGGAAGATACACTTACTCCGCAGGATGGGAGCTGGGACTGCGCAAAGGCAGAGACAGCGAAGGCGCTGACGAGAACGAAGGTGGTCTTCATATTGACGGTTGGGTCTGGGGATGCGTTGACTGGTGTTGGAGTTGACGGAAGAGAGAAGTATGAGAGTTTGTGGGACGAAGACTGTTTTTGAGTTCTGGGTCTGAGAAGGAAAGAGCAAGATCGGTGGGGAAGGCGCGAATATGAAGTATCGTGGTCGGTTGGAAGCGAATCAAGCTTAAATGCAAGACACAGCGGGCGGGGAGCAGTTCCTTTTTCAAGTCACGCCAAGTGGGAATGAATTGGCACAGTCTAACTATTCTGCTCTAGGTTTGTGCTTCCATATGTTCGTGGCCCTCTTGGCTCTTGCCTGTCCTGGCCATTTTGGTGGAAGTGCAAGGCAATGATTGGCGCTCATGATTCATTTCTTACCAATATCAAATACCTAGCAGCCATGGTATGCGCTACTCAGACCCAACGGGAATGGCGACAAAGTAAACTAAAGCACAATTCAGGTGACGGCAGTTCCGAGAGTGAGCCAAGAGGGTTGGCTATGTGTGTCTAGCGGCCTTTGGCTGGTAAAAAAGTACCAAGGTTGCAGCAGAACAGGGCTATGATATGAAGCTCAAAGTGAAAACTTGGAAAGGTTTCAGACCGTGCATGAGCCGGGTATCTTTTAGCACATGCTAGGCTTGGAGAAGCATAGAAGCTACTCTAATCTAGAGCGCTGCAGGGAAGAGGTGGGAAGTAGGCGCCCAGCCACAACTCGGGAGCTGCAGCGTGGATTCAGTGGACGAGATGGCTCAGATGGCCGGCAAGCTCAGATCTAGAAGGCTGGGGAGAAGGAAACAAACAGGCGCGTGGGCGAATGCCATGCCACCATGCTACCATTTCAACATGAAACGAGGTCCCAACAACTCAAGCTGGTGTTCTTTGAATTTCTTTAACTGAATCTCAATTTCCATCAACAGGCATCAGAAGATTGGAGCATGGGTAAGCTCCTAGACTGACATCACTAACTGCTGTGGCTCACCATGCACAGCTGCTAGTGTCACCCATCGACCAGCCAACGACTGACCCCCCTCACTCTCCCCGTAATTTCGGGCATCTTGCTTTCCAGCCACTCGCTCGATCCCATCTGCCTTTATGATATGCACCCCAGGTTTGACTTCTCGAAGCACGGCATCAAAGACTTCATTCTTTGAAAGGAAAACAAATTGCTACAAGACAGAGTGACAGACACTCTAATAATGGCCTTTCTTTCCAATCTCATGACACGGGACAGAAAGTGGAGTGATCTGGTGCTGGGGCTGGGGCTGGGCTGCAATGTAAACTCGCATGGGCCCATCCGAATCGAACTGACGATCGCAAAGTGACGTCTCTGCCAGCATTCAGGTTCAGGCGGTGGTGACCCAAGCTTCTAACCAGGGTCCAACCACACATCGGCGTGGCGTGCCAGGTACAGCACTGCATCACCAACTCAGAAAAGCCCTCACTGAAAACTCTGCTGATCTTTTCCATCGCAAGCCCAACTGCAAGTAGTGCCAATGCATCAGTGGTTAATTCTCATAGCTCTCAATCCTCTCAATTATCATCATTTACGCACTACGAGTACAGCGGCGGAAGATTAACAGCAGGACCTCGATGGCATTTCCCCAGACAAAACAGAAATTGCAAGGATGCCCCCCCTACAGCGCCACTTGGCCTTGGACTTGCTTTTTCCAGGTTCTTTCCATCTGTGCTGGCAGCATGCGACGTCCCTGCCGAGCTGAAGCTTGCTTTTCCTCCAACCACCTTCTCCCCCTCGCAACACCCAATGTAATATTCTCCTGCCAAGAACCCCGCCTATTCTTTTTCACTTGCTTGCATTAACAATCCCATGATCAATACCAATACATTCAAAATAGCATCTTGAACAAAACAACTGCTTCTCTGACAGATATCTTAGTGACAGCAGTTTCAACAAGAAACCGAAGAAACAGAACCAGCCCAACAATTGACAGCTTCCCGCCATCAAGATTAGAGTGCTGATCCGCTACCATGGTCTGCTCCCTGACTTCCACCCGCGATCAATTTTACTTCGTATGCATCGCGCCTGCTTCAGTCGCCAAGCCCTTTAAGCACCCTACTACTGTATTGGCTCCTACCTTTCCACCCAAAATTACGACATCTCCTGCAAGTGAGGGAATGAGAGAGCCCGGACCAGCTGTGGCTCAGCACTCCGATTCACGATCTCAGTCGCTTGTCCCCGAGATCTGGAACCGCAAGCTTCAGGTTGACATGGATCTTCTTCCTAGGGTTTGTCGTAAGCTACCAGTAGAGGAGGGCATGAGCCACATCATCGCTGGTGATCTGTGGCGGCAAACTCAACTTCCCCTCTTCTTCCTGCAGCTTATGGAACCTGAATTCTTCAACAGGTGCGTAAACTTTGCAGACCGTGACGAGGCCTCACGTTCTTTGTGACGGTCTTTGACGAACACAAGTATGGGTTGATTCGATTCGTGCACTGCTATGACGATGCAGCCTCCCTCCCGTCCGAGACACGGCTCTACCAAGGAACACTTCCGAAAAGGTCGATGCTCGGAGAGACCTAGGCTAAAGCTGTTTCCCCATGTGGCAAGGGACTGGAGAGCTGCTGTTGCCGCGATGCCATGCCATGCCATGCCCGCGGAACAGGACAGCACGTACCACGGGATAGATGCGTTGGCACGTTATCCGCAAGCAGGTAAGTAGATCTACAGACAGGAATTTTGACAGGCAGGTGATTTATTATGTCAAGGAAATGTCATCATGACGATGGTGAAGCTTTCGTGATCATCGTCTGTTTTGCCAAAGTTTTCATGGGCCAACAATCAGTCAATTTATCTTTTGTCCTTTTCTTCCTGCGGGAATGATGAGGTGAGGCTACATCTGCATTCACTACCTCTCGCACCTCACTCGACTCTCAAGACATGGCTGGCCATTATCCTGTTCCGAGAAAACGGCTCTCATCACATACATAAGCCATCGATTGTCCCCGCTGTGACACTATGCACGTTGTACATACATTTGTACTCACTCGCCCACAGACCATGACGACGAGGTCTCACCGCCCAACCACTTCTCACCCAACCTTTGTCCGCCACGGATTGACACATGATTCAAAACGATACCTACCCACGCAAACCTCCATGCAGAAAAACAGAGAAGTGAGACCCGAGTACTATTTATTTAGGCTTTCAGCTCGGAAGAGGCTGCCAAGAGAGTTGTCTTACAAAATGGGACGTGGCCCAACCTCCGCGCCACGAGTACCAACCACTTCGAAGAAATTCTTGGGAGGATATTTTTTGCGAGCCGTTCACAATGCGTTGAACTCCTTTGGTTTCGATTGAGTACATTTCAGCAGTTTTCTTCATATTTCTTTCGATTCGTATTCTGTACCAGGCTGCAAAGTTTCATGGCGCTTGGTTTCCGTGTGGCGGTGTCTGAGCTCGAAAGCTAGCTAGATGGCAGGCCACGACGGCCTCATTGATGACGAATGGAAGCGAACACTTCCAGATTCAGAATTTGAATTTGCGAATCTTGAAATTATCATTCTTTTCTTTTCCAGTCTTCAATTCAAGGCTGTACGGGTGCAAAGTCGCTTTTCAGCAACTTGCAGCATTTCTCTCGACATCAATTCCTTGTATCACGCCAGGACAAAAAATCCAATTTCTGCATTTCTACATCGTATTCTATTGCTCCTAATTCATGGCTTCCCCTCCCACACCTCAGTAAGGAACTCCTCAATCTTCGCAAACTCATAATCGGGAAGCAGCCGATTCAACTCATCACTCCCCGCCCACGCACCTTTTGCACTGCTTACCAGCGTACCAATAAGTACTATTTTCAAGACCTCTGCGACCTCTGGGCCAGTGAAGCTCGAGTGGCTCGTTTCTAGGCTCCATGATGAGGTGAGGATGCCGTTTTCCAGATCGGAGAGTTGGACTACGTCGATGGTGAATGGACGACCTCGCACTTTCTCACCGATAGCGAGAATCTCTGAGACAAGCACCTTGTTACCGCAAACTCCTCCTACAATAGGCCACGCGCCCTCATACTCCACAGCCCTAACCACCACCGCAGCCAAATCCTGCACGGTGGTCAAGTTCATGACAGCATCGACACCATCTACGATAATTGCACGCCGATTCTGGAAATCAATCATGGTATTCAGCGGAGTAAGGTGCTTGGCTGTCTTATAAGGAGTGGCAAGGTAGTCGAGGAAGAGGCCGGGTTGGAAGAGGGAGTATTCGAGGACCTAAGAAGCAAGGTTAGTAGAATGACTTGTGCAACTGTGGTTTCACACTCTTCGACAGAAGAGCGGCTCACCTTCTCATTCTTGTTCAAACTTTTCAAATACTCTCTCACTCTCTCCTTTCCTTCCCACAGCGGGATACCTATGCCAGAGCTTTGAGCCCAAACTGTTAGTTACCACACTTTCTACATTTATTATTCCATATAGATTTACCTCCCCCATTCGCTTGGAGCGAAGCGTCTCACACCCGCCAGGATCGCAGCATCAATCAAGTTCTTCTGGACCTTGAAAAATTGTTCCGGAGGCCCAGAGAGACCAGTAAAAGACAACACGGTATGGATTCCGCGTAAAGCGGTGACGAGCTCGCTCAAGGAAGAGTAGTCTACCTCACGCCAGGTGAGTAAAGCAGCAGCCATACTCGTGCTAGACCCCACGGACGCCTTCTTCAATGCCTGAGTCCATGAGCAACATTTCGATGTTTGTGGTAGATGAGGTCATGGGCTCACTCACTGCATTCGTATTCCTACTCAAGATCACCACTTCGTGCCTCCGTGCAGCAACTAGCGTGTCGAGGACTTCGCGGCCTACTTCTGTTAACAAGAAAGAAAACTCAGCTTCAGTCGTTTCAAATCGTGAGATACTGTGCTTTGATTGCGTACCACCTGAGCCGCCGGCTACCGCGATCTTGACCATTGTCGTTGTGTTGGCGCGGTGGGTGACAGAGAAGAAATTGAAGGAAGGGCGAAGCAAGAAATATTGAGATGAACTGAGTGAATAGATATATTCTTGAGGTACTCACCAATGAAAACAGGATCAAATGTCTCATTATATAGAAGATGTGTACCTAAATGGGGACTAGAAAAGGAGAGAGCATACATGACCTCGCTTAAGCTTTGCACCTCTGCTCAGCCAATCGGGGGTGACTTTCGGTGACCGAAAGTTAAGCGAACATCCAATCGAAACTCAGACGTCGAGTATTGAGGTATCAAGATCTCAATCATTCATGGCTCTAACCTCCTCAGGTACACTCGTGCAGTCCATTACAAGCTGTTCTTGTCAGAATAAGCTATGGCTGAGTCTCGAACTCTGACACGCGCCTCTAAACCCCCAAAGTTGCGATCTTCTTGCGATGGCTGTGGGACGGCCAAGGTCAAATGCGATCGTGGACAACCCGAATGCCGTCGCTGCATCACATTCGGTCGGACCTGTGTTTATAGGCAATCTCGCAAATTTGGCAAACCACCACGGAAGAAGCCTGCTGCTAACCTTGAAGCAGCAGCCGGCAAAAAGCGTACGGTATGCAGCGCCCAGGGCCACGACAGCCATACCATCATGGGTGTTGGACAGCCTCAAAGTGTCAGCAAATCTTCACAGCTCACAGATATCCTTCCATTACCCTCCGGCATCAACACTACGTCAAACATCGATGGCCACAAAGATCAATCAGTCAGAAGTCGTGGGCAACTCCAAAATGGCGACGAAACCTCTCAGCATAATTTCTCGGGTCTAGCACCCTACATCCCTCCAGTGCCTTCGGGCATTAACTCTACATTAAGAACCTATGAACAAAACCAGCTTGGCTGGCCGGTCTTCAACTTTGATGAATGGCCTCAACTCGACACCTTTACTGCCGGATTAGAGATTCCCTCCGCCCTAAGGGCTTCTTCCCAAGAGCGTCGATGCTCATTCTCCGCAATAGAACCCGCACCCGACACCCACAGCTGCCCTCGGAGCTCCTACGAGATTCTCCGGGACCTAATATGTCCCTCTGACCTTCTCCATGCACCCGAATCTAACTCTGATGCCGATACAGTCTGGGCAACATTAGACCAAGTTCTCCACTGCAACAGAACCGCCATTGACCGCCTGAGCAAGCTTCTCAGATGTCCATGCGCCAAATCAGGGCATCGGGTTATGCTCCACGCATCTATTGTTTCCCGCATCCTGATCTGGTACCAGCAGGGTGCTGGGTGGACAGAGAGCACTCGAGCCCCAGCATTATCTTCAACTTCATCCGGCAGTATAGCTTCACCCTCGTCGCCACCAGCCGGCGCAGACGCAGATATAACAAGCACAAGCACAACTTTACCCACGCTCCCACTAGCTCAAAGCACCGGCTTCGCCGTCGCACACGTGCCCGTCTCAATGGGGACCTTCAACATCGAGGACCAGGACATGCAAGCCGCGTTCAGGAACCAATTAGTGTTGAGCGAGCTCAAGAAGACAGCTAGTTTGATTGACCTGTTTATGTCTCAGAACTCTGGGGATGGAGTGGGGAGCTTGTATTCGTGTCTGGGAGCTTGGTTGAGGAGTGAGTATTCGCGGACTGTGAGGATTTTGAGGTCGAGGGTTAGGGAGGCGAATGAGGATTTGGATGTTTAAAGCTAGAGGCGCTGGGATGTGTGAAGATTTTATAAGGTTTGGACGGCTTTGTGTGTGTCAATTATATATTTGGCTATCCTGAGCCGCGTAGCAAGTCAAGCTGGCCTAGATAATACCAATCCGTAACCGAACCAGCCTCATTCAACTACTCGCCCCGTCCGAAACCTTTCATAAACCCCCCTCACGTCCTCCTCAGTCATCGGCTCTCTCTTCTCGCCAACCTCATGCGGTCCAAACATTCTCTTCCTCGCCACCTCCCACTCGCGCTCGTCCCAGCAGCACGCTATTCCTAACATCAGCATACCACTTCCCGTCACTGTTCAGCAAGGCCGGTACTTACTATTGATCATACACCGCGGCCAATCCTCAGGAATCCATCCTCGGACGTTGCATTCGATTTTCTCAATTCCGGGATCCTGCCTAATCAAGTCCAAAAACTTATCATCGAGCCAATGTCCGCCGTACACGATCCTGCCTCTTTCCCAGCGAAAATTGTAGATGTCAGAGATATATGGATTTATATCTCGCCCAATATTCCGGGAATGCTTTTCTAGCGTATGGTTTGGGTATAGGTAGATGAGGTAGTTTTGGGGCATGAGGTAGATTTTTGGGGCGGAGAGACAGGGCTCGGTGAGGGGCGCGAGGTAGGGTGATGAGAGGGAGGTCGTGGGAGGTGTGGATAGAGACCGAGTTGTACTTATGACTAGGGGGGTGAGGAGATAGAAAACAGCGATGGAAATGAGGAACGTGAGGCATGACATGCTGAAGTGCAGTTTTAACTCCTCATAGATTATCTGGGTGGGAGGTGGGTGGGAATGGAGATGAGGAGAACTTGAATATCAGATGAGTAGAATTGGCTATCTGTCCATCTTCGATGAGAGGGATTCGTAATGTCCATCCAACCATAACTCGTTTCGTCTCCGAGTTGCTGGGCTTGATAGATGTGCCTGATGGATGTATCTGCAGAGAGGTAAGCGTCACGTGGCCTGATGGGAGACTTCCTACATGTACTTCATAAATTCAAGGTCACCAATCTAGATAACAATTTCCCAACAGGAAAGATTACGGATAAAGAAAATGACATGGAGTTCAGGTCCTTAATTGCCTGCTTAGCGGGAAGTAATCTTCCTACTCGGCTCTCCGTTCATGATTCTTCAATTGTTACAGGACTGAACCGTACGTTTCGTGTTTGCTGCACTGTTTGAGAAGATAAAGGTTATGTTAGGCAGCGATGCAAAGCTCGTTCAATGAACGAACTAGCATCCTTGAGTAAGATGCAACGAGCAATTATCCCGCCCCCGACGGGAAGCAACTTCCTTCCCGTTTCTCCGTTCAGAATCCCCGCATTTGGTCGGGGTCCGTACTCGGTATGGGTGAGAAGTCTCCAGTATAAATATATCTCTTGGCGCCCGTCTTCACTTCTCACTTCAACGAGGAAAAGAGGAACTTCAAAGTTCACACTGAGAACTAGTGACGAGTGATTGGTTGCAGCACCCTAACTGTAAATACAGCGAGCGCATCTGATTGCGACTACCCTTTGCACACATTGCGATTGACCTCTGCACAAACAACAGCTCAGAGACAGACGAACACATTAAATAACCTTCCGGATCTCATTTGCTTCTGCCTATTTTTACCCTATCACCAGCACTCCATACCTTCCTCTCACAGTGCTCTATAACGCATCACCCCACTGCTCTCGCTAAAGCTACGCATAACCCATTCACCCTCCAAGCCTCCCAACATGGCCGCTTCTAAACCATCCGACCCAACCTTCCGCTTCTACGCTCCCTCCCAAGCCCAACTTTACGCCGGCTTCCGCCCCGCCTACCCACCAGTGCTCTACGAGCATATCTTCGCTGAGCACGCGGTAAGTAAAATCCCGCTCGTCGTCTCCTACCACGAGCTTAGCTCTGTCACCTGACCTACGCCATTAAATCCAGCTCAGCCCATATAACCAATCCTACTCCTGTACTCTTAACATTTTCTTGCATATGAACAAGCTAATCCGATCCTCAGGCTACCGGCGGACTTTTCAATACCGTCCTGGATGTCGGCTGCGGGCCCGGGAACGCTACGCGGGACTTGGCTTCTGCGTTCGAACATGCATTTGGTGTTGATCCGGGAGAGGAGATGATTAAGATTGCGAAGGAGAAGGGCGGGGCGACGAAGAGTGGGGAGGAGGTGAAGTTGGTTGTGGGGGAGGCGGAGAGGTTGGTCGAGGTGGTGGGAGGTGTGGGTGTGGATAAGGG